>WNWK01001554.1:122500-162500 GCA_009830355.1 Cherax destructor
TCACAGGTGCTTGTGCGTGCAGCGTCATCTACAAACTCTCATTCTGCATAACATCAGCAACTACCGCAGTCACAAGCAGCGTGTTAGACACGCATCAGAGCAAGACATGTCCATCACAGGATGATGTATACATCTGATATTCAGAAAAAGTAGGTTTTCTTCCACACAGACATAAGCCACTACGTACACACAGGCGACCCTTCCCCCCTAGATATGAATGCTCAACCACACAGAGTCTTCATATGAACAAGGATATATCAAGAAGAGCTCTATTCACGAGTCAGGTACGCTTCCCACCACACGAAACAAACATTATCTTCTGCATATTTTAAGATGCCAAGAATGCACGGTGGTCGCCGCAAACACAGACATATCTCAAGTAAACACTGAACGCTAAATAAACAAGAGACAACTCCCACAAACTCATTAACCACAAATAGACACAGAAAAAAACGGCAAACAAGAGACATTCTTCCTCCTCACAACGGTGGGGAAAAAAAAAGCACCTTGTACGACAAACGGGATAATTTAGCCACAAAGAACGACAAACACTGGTTGGTACTATCTTACTCTCTCTCTTTCTCTCTCTCTCTCTCCTCACAAACGCGAAGCAGAAAAAAAACTTTCATTTAGACAAAAACAGAGCTGCCTCAAACCACGAGTATAGAACTGTCTTCAACCACTAGTAAAAGCAGTATTGTCTCACCCTAAACAAAGGCACTAACACAAGCGAAGATGTCACCACCACCACACCCCGACACAAACAGAGATGTCACCACCACCACACCCCGACACAAACAGAGATGTCACCACCACCACACCCCGACACAAACAGAGATGTCACCACCACCACACCCCGACACAAACAGAGATGTCACCACCACCACACCCCGACACAAGCAGAGATGTCACCACCACCACACCCCGACACAAACAGAGATGTCACCACCACCACACCCCGACACAAACAGAGTTGTCACCACCACCACACCCCGACACAAACAGAGATGTCACCACCACCACACCCCGACACAAACAGAGATGTCACCACCACCACACCCCGACACAAACAGAGATGTCACCACCACCACACCCCGACACAAACAGAGATGTCACCACCACCACACCCCGACACAAAGCAGAGATGTCACCACCACCACACCCCGACACAAACAGAGATGTCACCACCACCACACCCCGACACAAACAGAGATGTCACCACCACCACACCCGACACAAACAGAGATGTCACCACCACCACACCCCGACACAAACAGAGATGTCACCACCACCACACCCGACACAAACAGAGTTGTCACCACCACCACACCCCGACACAAACAGAGATGTCACCACCACCACACCCCGACACAAACAGAGATGTCACCACCACCACACCCCGACACAAACAGAGTTGTTACCACCACCACACCCCGACACAAACAGAGATGTCATCACCACCACACCCCGACACAAGCAGAGATGTCACCACCACCACACCCCGACACAAACAGAGATGTCACCACCACCACACCCCGACACAAACAGAGATGTCACCACCACCACACCGCGACACAAGCAGAGATGTCACCACCACCACACCCCGACACAAACAAAGATGTTATCACCACCACACCCCGACACAAACAGATGTCACCACCACCACACCCCGACACAAACAGAGATGTCACCACCACCACACCCCGACACAAGCAGAGTTGTCACCACCACCACACCCCGACACAAACAGAGTTGTCACCACCACCACACCCCGACACAAACAGAGTTGTCACCACCACAACACCCCGACACAAACAAAGATGTCACCACCACCACACCCCGACACAAACAGAGTTGTCACCACCACAACACCCCGACACAAACAGAGATGTCACCACCACCACACCCGACACAACAGATGTCACCACCACCACACCCCGACACAAACAGATGTTATCACCACCACACCCCGACACAAGCAGAGATGTCACCACCACCACACCCCGACACAAGCAGAGATGTCACCACCACCACACCCCGACACAAACAGAGATGTCACCACCACCACACCCCGACACAAGCAGAGATGTCACCACCACCACACCCCGACACAAGCAGAGATGTCACCACCACCACAGGTGAACACACCCTGGACTCTGCTCAGTCAACTGGTAAACAAATGTGAGATTATTTCACGGAAACCAGACCTGCGGCGGCAGGTGGAGGAGGAGAAGGTGGTAGTGGTGGTGATGGTGGTGGTGGTGGTGGTGGTGGTGGTGGTGGTGGTGGTGGTGGTGGTGGTGGGCAGACCTAGTAGTATGGAAAAGGAAAAAAAAGATAAACGGACGCTGTGCCGAAATTCAGGTCTTTTAAATGGTGCCTCTGAGGGCTGGTCCAATACCTGTGCCCGAATTTGCAAGGCCATTTTATTGAGAACAAATTAAATATCTGCAAAAAAATATATACACACATGTACGACCAAAAAAACCACTCAGAATACAAAAAAATATATACACACAAACGACAAAAAAACACATATACGTACGTCAAAATTATATACACACACATACGACAAAAATTATATACACAAACATTACAAAAACCTGCTAAAAACTGTTTATCCGCCTTTCAATCTGTCGAGGTAAATAAATGGACAAGGACAATAGCTTGAGCAAACTAAGGGGGCAAAGCTAAATGGCATGGACAAACAAATAGGAGGAAAGGGAAAAAAGGAGGAAGAGGAGGAAGCATAGAGGGGAGGGAGAGAAGGGAATAATGGTGTAATGGAAGGAAGGAAAAAAAGGGGAGGAGGAACTCTACGTGGTAGCAGGAGGAAGGAAAGGGAAGAGGAAGATAAGAAGATGAGGATAGAGAAAATGATAGAGGAAAAGAGGATAGAAGAAAGGAGGATAGAGAAAAGGAAGATAGAGGAAAGGGGGATAGAGGAAACGAGGATAGAGTTGAGGAAGACAGATGAGAGGAAGAGGGTCTCAAGCGACGCCCACCACGCAAATTGGATACATAAAAGGGAATTGTTGATGGTCAGTCTGGAGGAAGTGACGACCTTGTCCCCTCTCACCACTACCTCTACCTCACTGTCCCCTCTCACCACTACCTCTACCTCACTGTCCCCTCTCACCACTACCTCTACCTCACTCTCCACTCTACCTCACTGTCCCCTCTCACCACTACCTCTACCTCACTGTCCCCTCTCACCACTACCTCTACCTCACTGTCCCCTCTCACCACTACCTCTACCTCACTGTCCCCTCTCACCACTACCTCTACCTCACTCTCCACTCTACCTCACTCCTCACTCTATCTCTCTCTCTCTTCCTGTAAACCCTCTCTTCAGGCTGCCTCGCCCTTCCTATGACAACTCAAGGGGGTTCGAGGACAACTACACCAGTCAAATGAAGTTTTCGAGGCTTGGACGATGATTTGAGTCTGAGGTCTGAATCCATGTACCAGAAATAAGAGAATACAAAACACACACACACGAGTGGGGTGCCACAGGGGTCAGTCCTAGGACCGGTGCTGTTTCTGGTGTTTGTGAACGACATGACGGAAGGAATAGACTCCGAAGTGTCCCTGTTTGCAGATGATGTGAAGTTGATGAGAAGAATTCAATCGGAAGAGGACCAGGCAGAACTACAAAGGGATCTGGATAGGCTGCAAGCCTGGTCCAGCAATTGGCTCCTGGAGTTCAACCCAACCAAGTGCAAAGTCATGAAGATTGGGGAAGGGCAAAGAAGACCGCAGACGGAGTACAGTCTAGGGGGCCAGAGACTACAAACTTCAATCAAGGAAAAAGATCTTGGGGTGAGTATAACACCAGGCACATCTCCTGAGGCGCACATCAACCAAATAACTGCTGCAGCATACGGGCGCCTAGCAAACCTAAGAACAGCATTCCGACATCTTAATAAAGAATCGTTCAGGACCCTGTACACTGTGTACGTTAGGCCCATACTGGAGTATGCAGCACCAGTTTGGAACCCACATTTATCCAAGCACGTAAAGAAACTAGAGAAAGTGCAAAGGTTTGCAACAAGACTAGTCCCGGAGCTAAGGGGTATGTCCTACGAGGAGAGGTTAAGGGAAATCGACCTGACGACACTGGAGGACAGGAGAGATAGGGGGGACATGATAACGACATATAAGATACTGAGAGGAATTGACAAGGTTGATAGAGACAGAATGTTCCAAAGATGGGACACAGCAACAAAGGGACACAGTTGGAAGTTGAAGACTCAGATGAATCACAGGGATGTTAGGAAGTATTTCTTCAGTCACAGAGTAGTCGGGAAGTGGAATAGCTTGGAAGCGATGTAGTGGAGGCAGGTTCCATACACAGCTTTAAGAAGAGGTATGATAAAGCTCATGGCGCAGGGAGAGTGACCCAGTAGCGGCCAGTGAAGAGGCGGGGCCAGGAGCTATGTCTCGACCCCTGCAACCACAACTAGGTGAGTACAACTAGGTGAGTACACACACACACACACACACACACAGGTGACTACAGAGTTGTCAGGAATTGGAATAGTCTGATAAGTGATATAGTGGAGGCAGGATCCATGCATAGCTTTAAGAAGAGGTATGATAAATCTCATGGAGCAAAAAGAGTGACCTAGTAGCGGACAGTGAAGAGGCGTGGCAGGAGCTGTGAATCGACACCTGCAACCACAACTAGGTGAGTACATTCACACGCACACACTCACACATACACACACACACACGATATGATAAAGCTCATGGAACGGGGAGAGTGACCTAGTAGCGACCAGTGAAGAGGCGGGGCCAGGAGCTGTGAATCGACCACTGCAACCACAACTAGGTGAGTAAACAATCTCTAATTACAGGCTTATGTGAGAGCATGGAAGTGAGGTTGTGTCATTGCGGGTGTGTATGTGTGTGTATGTGTGTGTGTGTGTGTGTGTGTGTACTCACCTAGTTGTGGTTGCAGGGGTCGAGTCATAGCTCCTGGTCCCGCCTCTTCACTGGCCGCTACTAGGTCACGCTCCCTGCTCCATGAGCTTCAAGAGGAAACTGGACAAGTATCTTCACCGGGTGCCAGATCAACCAGGCTGTGATGGATATGTGGGGCAGCGGGCCTCCAGCAGCAACAGCCTGGTTGACCAGGCAAGCACCAGACGAGCCTGGCCTATGGCCGGGCTCAGAGAGTAGATAAACTCTCGAAACTCTTCAAAGGTATACCTCTCCTTAAAGCTATGTATGGAACCTGCCTCCACTACATCGCTTCCCAAACTATTCCACTTCCCGACCACTCTATGACTGAAGGAATACTTCCTAACATCCCTGCGATTCAACTTCCAACTGTGTCCCCTTGTTGCTGTGTCCCATCTCTGGAACATTCTGTCTCTGTCTATCTTGTCAATTCCTCTCATTATCTTATATGCCGTTATCATGTTTCCCCTATCTCTCCTGTCCTCCAGTGTCGTCAGGTCGATTTCCCTTAACCTCTCCTCGTAGGACATACCCCTTAGCTCCGGGACTAGTCTTGTTGCAAACCTTTGCACTTTCTCTAGCTTCTTTATGTGCTTGGCTAGATGTGGGTTCCAAACTGGTGCTGCATACTCCAGTATGGGCCTAACGTACACAGTATACAGGGTCCTGAACGATTCTTTATTAAGATGTCGGAATGCTGTTCTTAGGTTAGCTAGGCGCCCATATGCTGCAGCAGTTATTTGGTTGATGTGCGCCTCAGGAGATGTGCCTGGTGTTATACTCACCCCAAGATCTTTTTCCTTGATTGAGGTTTGTAGTCTCTGGCCCCCTAGACTGTACTCCGTATGCGGTCTTCTTTGCCCTTCCCCAATCTTCATTACTTTGCACTTGGTGGGGTTGAACTCCAGGAGCGAATTGCTGGACCAGGCTTGCAGCCTGTCCAGATCCCTTTGTAGTTCTGCCTGGTCCTCGTCCGATTGAATTCTTCTCATCAACTTCACATCATCTGCAAACAGGGACACTTCTGAGTCTATTCCTTCCGTCATGTCGTTCACAAATACCAGAAACAGCACTGGTCCCAGGACTGACCCCTGTGGAACCCCACTAGTCACATGCGCCCACTCTGACACCTCGCCACGTACTATGACTCGCTGCTGTCTTCCTGACAGGTATTCAAGCTAGCCTGATGTGTGTGTGTGTGTGTGTGTGTGAGGTACAATATGCATATAAGAATACTTACATTTATAGAGAACAATGCATATTTACTGTTGTAATGGTCTCTACATTTTAATCCTACGCATGTCTGCGAAAGCACACACCGTATGCACTAGCCTGATGGTAACTAGCCTGATAGTAACTAGCCTGATGGTAACTAGCCTGATGGTAACTAGCCTGATAGTAACTAGCCTGATGATAACCAGCCTGATGGTAACTAGCCTGATGGTAACTAGCCTGATGGTAACTAGTATGATGGTAACTAGGTTGATGGTAACTAGCCTGATAGTAACTAGCCTGATAGTAACTAGTCTGATGGTAACTAGCCTGATAGTAACTAGCCTGATGGTAACTAGCCTGATGGTAACTAGCCTGATGGTAACTAGTATGATGGTAACTAGGTTGATGGTAACTAACCTGATAGTAACTAGCCTGATAGTAACTAGTCTGATGGTAACTAGCCTGATAGTAACTAGCCTGATGATAACCAGCCTGATGGTAACTAGCCTGATGGTAACTAGCCTGATGGTAACTAGTATGATGGTAACTAGGTTGATGGTAACTAGCCTGATAGTAACTAGCCTGATAGTAACTAGTCTGATGGTAACTAGCCTGATAGTAACTAGCCTGATGGTAACTAGCCTGATGGTAACTAGCCTGATGGTAACTAGTATGATGGTAACTAGGTTGATGGTAACTAACCTGATAGTAACTAGCCTGATAGTAACTAGTCTGATGGTAACTAGCCTGATAGTAACTAGCCTGATGATAACCAGCCTGATGGTAACTAGCCTGATGGTAACTAGCCTGATGGTAACTAGTATGATGGTAACTAGGTTGATGGTAACTAGCCTGATAGTAACTAGCCTGATAGTAACTAGTCTGATGGTAACTAGCCTGATAGTAACTAGCCTGATGGTAACTAGCCTGATGGTAACTAGCCTGATGGTAACTAGCCTGATAGTAACTAGCCTGATGGTAACTAGCCTGATGGTAACTAGCCTGATAGTAACTAGTCTGATGGTAACTAGCCTGAACATCATATAACATCCAAGAACCCCAGTGGAAATAAGTCTGACTTTTTTGGGTTATCATAGGTACCTTACACATATGCTGCTATGTATGATAATTTATGTAACTGTAATTATGTGTACCTGAATAAACTTACTCATGTAGGCTGACAGGGAGAGGAAACGAAGTGGATATAGAGAAAGGGATGGAGAGAAATGGATGACGGGAAATGGATAGACGGTACTGGATGGAAGGAACACATACAGGACTGTATATGCAATTTTTTTTTTTTTAAATAGAGTTGGAATGCATATCTTGGGTGCACCCAAGATATATATTCTACGTCACCATCTTAAGACCAGAGGCAAGTGGTCTCGCGGAAGGTGGTGGTGCGGTAGGTGGTAGTGCCGCAGGTGGTATTGCGGTAGATGGTGGTGCCGCGGGCGGTGGTGTAGCAGGTGACGGAGGAAATTAGAGGGATAAGAACGAACGAATATTGAGTTAGCATAATTGTTACAGGGGAAGGTGACACTGGGGAATACTACAGATGGGGGGTTATTATTATAGGAGGTGGGGCTTTTAGGGTAAACATGGGGAAGGGGAAGGGATACCAAAGGAATAACAGTGACATCCCCTTTCCCCCCCAATCCTCACTGGCTGACCAATCCTGAGATTACTGCAAAATTAGGACATCTGTACGATGCCCAGAACATTTATCGGCGAGATTATAGGCCCAGCGAGGCCCTGGGGATTATAGGCCCAGCGAGGCTCTGGGGATTATAGGCCCAGCGCCGCTCTGGGATTTCACAGCTCAACCTGCTTTTAATTCAAAGTTCGACAAACTGAAAAAAAAAAAATATTACTTAACTCTGCTTCTCTGTGTTGTCAGTAGAGCCGTGAGCTGAGATCACACATAGTGAGCTGAGATCACACATAGTGAGCTGAGATCACACATAGTGAGCTGAGATCACACATTGTGAGCTGAGATCACATATTGTGAGCTGAGATCACACATAGTGAGCTGAGATCACACATTGTGAGCTGATATCACATATTGTGAGCTGAGATCACACATAGTGAGCTGAGATCACACATAGTGAGCTGAGATCACACACTGTGAGCTGAGGTGTCACTCGTGTGGTGTGAGTTAAGCACGCACACGTCGTAAGGTCACGAATATTTACATCTGAAAGAGATTCAATTTCAAGGAATCATCTCTCCCGTCCGTCGCTGTTCCCAGAGGAGAGTCAATATGTTGGTGTGAGGAGTGACACTACTGGTTGACACAGCCACGAGTGACACTACTGGTTGACACAGTCACGAGTGACACTACTGGTTGACACAGTCACGAGTGACACTACTGGTTGACACAGCCACGAGTGACACTACTGGTTGACACAGTCACGAGTGACACTACTGGTTGACACAGTCACGAGTGACACTACTGATTGACACAGTCACGAGTGACACTACTGGTTGACACAGTCACGAGTGACACTACTGGTTGACACAGCCACGAGTGACACTACTGGTTGACACAGCCACGAGTGACACTACTGGTTGACACAGCCACGAGTGACACTACTGGTTGACACAGCCACTAGTGACACTACTGGTTGACACAGCCACTAGTGAAACTACTGGTTGACACAGCCACGAGTGACACTACTGGTTGACACAGCCACGAGTGACACTACTGGTTGACACAGCCACTAGTGACACTACTGCTTGACACAGCCACGAGTGACACTACTGGTTGACACACCCACGAGTGACACTATTGGTTGACACAGCCACGAGTGACGCTACTGGTTGACACAGTCACGAGTGACACTACTGGTTGACACAGCCACGAGTGACACTACTGATTGACACAGCCACGAGTGACACTACTGGTTGACACAACCACGAGTGACACTACTGATTGACACAGCCACGAGTGACGCTACTGGTTGACACAACCACGAGTGACACTACTGATTGACACAGCCACGAGTGACGCTACTGGTTGACACAACCACGAGTGACACTACTGATTGACACAGCTACGAGTGACACTACTGATTGACACAGCTACGAGTGACACTACTGGTTGACACAACCACGAGTGACACTACTGATTGACACAGCCACGAGTGACGCTACTGGTTGACACAACCACGAGTGACACTACTGATTGACACAGCCACGAGTGACGCTACTGGTTGACACAACCACGAGTGACACAATTGGCTGACACAGCCACAAGTGTCAGCCAGTCACTGGCTGACACATCCTCAAGCACGTGCCGAAAGAAGATAGAGAGACACAGCTGACAGTACTGACGAACGTAAACAAGGTAAGGTAATGCTGACGCTGCACAAGCTTAGGTCATGTGCTATATGTCCTTCTCCTTTCCTTTCTTCATGCTCTCCTCTTTTTTATCTCCTGACCTGCTCCTTCCTTCCCATACTGAACTGCTCAGTGTCCACACGTCTCCTGGTTCCTCCCACCTATAACCCCTTTACACTGCACTTCCTGAAGCACTCCATCTGAAGCACTCCACCTGAAGCCCTCCACTTGAAGCACTCCACCTGAAGCACTCCACCTGAAGCACTCCATTTGAAGCACTCCACCTGAAGCACTCCACCTGAAGCACTCCACCTGAAGCCTCCCACCTGAAGCCCTCCACCTGAAGCCCTCCACCTGAAACACTCCACCTGAAACACTCCACCTGAAGCCCTGAAGCTCTCCACCTGAAACAGTGCACCTGAAACACTCCATCTGAAGCACTCCACCTTGGCTTTATTAAGTCACAAACAGATGTGTTGGTCTCCTGTTTAAGCTGACTGTGTGGGTGAACATTGTCAATAAAAAAACAGTCGCATAATGCTGCATTTTTGACAACTTTCAACAACAGTCTACAACAGTCAGTAAAGTACAAGGAAAAAAAAGCAGTGAAAAATAAAGAAACCTAGCGAAAGACAATGACAAGAATTCCTAAAGACAGAAACACTTACAGACTGAGAGGTCGAGACCCTGGCTATGGGAGGAGTGTCAACACAGACTGTAGATGCAGAGTTTTTACCGCGACAACGTTTCGAGCTTTATTGAGGAATGTTTCGCTCTGTGTAAGAACCAAACAGATCAGGGTAATATAGATCTATTTTAGACTGCAGCAGAATACAGCATCATAGATCTATTTTAGACTGCAGCAGAGTACAGCATCATAGATCTATTTTAGACTGCAGCAGAGTACAGCATCATAGATCAATTTTAGACTGCAGCAGAGTATAGCAATATTGAATTAATGTCACTAAACATGTGTAAGCACTATAAACACGCTACGACTAGGGTTAGTCTCATTTTAACGTAAACATACGATGGATTATCTGTAGTAATAATTTGAAAAGGTAGGGATATCTGTGTATTGCAACAGCCATGGGTGAAGCTGATATTGTTAATGGATTACCAACTAATCAAGATTGAAATTGCAGGATTTTTTTTGGCGATATGATGACTCACTGCAAGAAGAGTTGCGCTGCTCACTCTGTTTGTGGTGTTTGTGGTGGTGATGGTGGTGGTGGTGGTGGTGGTGATGGTGGTGTCTTCTGGGTTCCACTACCATCCACCCTACAGTACCTTCTGGGTTCCTGTTACGGCCCCCTACCTAACAATGGTTGTTAGGTAGTTTACCTGCCGGCCTGTGACGTAATCAAACATGATGTTTGACTGACGGGCCAGCTGGACTGACAGTGCTAACCAGACTCTAGTAGAGTGTGTTCACCAGACTCTCCTAGAGTGCTAACGAGACTCTCCCATATACAACACTGGAGAGTTCACCAGCTCCCTGATACACCTAGGGAGTGTCAACCAGACTCTCCCACATATAACATCGGAGAGTTCAAGACTCTCATACACTACTGGAGTTCGCCAGGCAGACCTGCTTGAGAGTTGCAGACTCTCGCAGTGTGGTGCTGGTGACAGGTCTACAGTGCTGAGAGAACTGGAAGTTCTATCCTCTCTAGATCATGTTACTCGAAAGCACTTTGTACTTGTGATGTTTGTAAGGCCAAGTACAGTGTTGGTGTTCTCTTCCTGCTTGATATGAGGACACTGTTATGAGGAGAGCGGCAAGTCTGGTCACCAGAATTACCCACTGGCTTTCATCGTGCCTGCGACTATGTACCTGAAATTATGTACCTGAAGTGTTGTGTGACACTGGTAATGTTACCCGAAGTGTCAAGGTATTTAGTGGTGTAGTCAGAGTTTGTGACGATGGCACGAAACAGATTGAGTCGTGTATTTGGGGTGTGTCATAACGCGGTGCAAAGGCTTTACTTGAGAATGTGTTCATGATATAGGGGGCGTGCCATGTGGCACAGAGGTGTCTTGTGACACAGCGAGGGAGTCTTATGGCACAGGGAGAACGGGTGTCGTGGAACCCCGTAGGTGTGCCATAAGACAGAGACAAGGGTGTCTGAGGACACGGTGGAGAAGGAGTATCCTGACAAGGTGTGGTAGTGTCCTGCGTGACACTTGTAGACGGCAGCGACTTGACATTGCTCTAAGTATGATTTTATTTGTGACTTTTATCTGGTACTATGATTTTGTGTAAATGTTTTTACACAGATTATTAGATTGTTTTTATTCAGATTATATGCTTTTATATTAATATATATATTAAATATCAAATATGAGATTTTACTTAGTATCCCAAACAGTCAGTTTTATTACAAATGCTTATTTTATTTGTAATAGTTCCACTACCATCCACCCTACAGTACCGTCTGGGGTCCACTACCATCCACCCTACAGTACCGTCTGGGTTCCACTACCATCCACCCTACAGTACCGTCTGGGTTCCACTACCATCCACCCTACAGTACCGTCTGGGTTCCACTACCATCCACCCTACAGTACCGTCTGGGTTCCACTACCATCCACCCTACAGTACCGTCTGGGTTCCACTACCATCCACCCTACAGTACCGTCTGGGTTCCACTACCATCCACCCTACAGTACCGTCTGGGTTCCACTACCATCCACCCTACAGTACCGTCTGGGTTCCACTACCATCCACCCTACAGTACCGTCTGGGTTCCACTACCATCCACCCTACAGTACCGTCTGGGTTCCACTACCATCCACCCTACAGTACCGTCTGGGTTCCACTACCATCCACCCTACAGTACCGTCTGGGTTCCACTACCATCCACCCTACAGTACCGTCTGGGTTCCACTACCATCCACCCTACAGTACCGTCTGGGTTCCACTACCATCCACCCTACAGTACCGTCTGGGTTCCACTACCATCCACCCTACAGTACCGTCTGGGTTCCACTACCATCCACCCTACAGTACCGTCTGGGTTCCACTACCATCCACCCTACAGTACCGTCTGGGTTCCACTACCATCCACCCTACAGTACCGTCTGGGTTCCACTACCATCCACCCTACAGTACCGTCTGGGTTCCACTACCATCCACCCTACAGTACCGTCTGGGGTCCACTACCATCCACCCTACAGTACCGTCTGGGGTCCGCTACCATCCACCCTACAGTACCTTCTGGGTTCCGCTACCATCCACCCTACAGTACCGTCTGGGTTCCGCTACCATCCACCCTACAGTACCTTCTGGGTTCCGCTACCATCCACCCTACAGTACCTTCTGGGTTCCGCTACCATCCACCCTACAGTACCTTCTGGGTTCCGCTACCATCCACCCTACAGTACCTTCTGGGTTCCGCTACCATCCACCCTACAGTACCTTCTGGGTTCCGCTACCATCCACCCTACAGTGTCGCGTGGGTCTTGGGAGAGATATATAGGAGGTCAAAGATACTCCTTGTTGGATGGTTACGGTATATTTACAGTAAGTGAAGGAGAGTCCAGCCACCCGTCTGTCTCGCCTGTAGGTCTAACGTTAGTGAGGGGGAGTGCCTATGAGAGGCTGTGCACATGCGCTGAGCCTCTGACGTCAGCGGGTACCGTGACGTCACACGCAAAGGGACCAGCTGTATAAAAGGAAAGATACACTACACAAGTGTATATATGATACTGACACGACAACAGTACCTTCTGGGTTCCACTACCATCCACCCTACAGTACCTTCTGGGTTCCACTACCATCCACCCTACAGTACCTTCTGGGTTCCACTACCATCCACCCTACAGTACCTTCTGGGTTCCACTACCATCCACCCTACAGTACCTTCTGGGTTCCACTACCATCCACCCTACAGTACCTTCTGGGTTCCACTACCATCCACCCTACAGTACCTTCTGGGTTCCACTACCATCCACCCTACAGTACCTTCTGGGTTCCACAACCATCCACCCTACAGTACCTTCTGGGTTCCACTACCATCCACCCTACAGTACCTTCTGGGTTCCACTACCATCCACCCTACAGTACCTTCTGGGTTCCACTACCATCCACCCTACAGTACCTTCTGGGTTCCACTACCATCCACCCTACAGTACCTTCTGGGTTCCACTACCATCCACCCTACAGTACCTTCTGGGTTCCACTACCATCCACCATACAGTACCTTCTGGGTTCCACTACCATCCACCCTACAGTACCTTCTGGGTTCCACTACCATCCACCCTACAGTACCTTCTGGGTTCCACTATCATCCACCCTACAGTACCTTCTGGGTTCCACTACCATCCACCCTACAGTACCTTCTGGGTTCCACTACCATCCACCCTACAGTACCTTCTGGGTTACACTACCATCCACCCTACAGTACCTTCTGGGTTCCACTACCATCCACCCTACAGTACCTTCTGGGTTCCACTACCATCCACCCTACAGTACCTTCTGGGTTCCACTACCATCCACCCTACAGTACCTTCTGGGTTCCACTACCATCCACCCTACAGTACCTTCTGGGTTCCACTACCATCCACCCTACAGTACCTTCTGGGTTCCACTACCATCCACCCTACAGTACCTTCTGGGTTCCACTACCATCCACCCTACAGTACCTTCTGGGTTCCACTACCATCCACCCTACAGTACCTTCTGGGTTCCACTACCATCCACCCTACAGTACCTTCTGGGTTCCACTACCATCCACCCTACAGTACCTTCTGGGTTCCACTACCATCCCCTCACCTATACCATTTCGTTTGATCTGCATCTTACTGGGGCACCATCACTCTCCTGTTCTACCTACCACCGCTAATAGAATTACACCCAGCTTTCCCTCTGCCTGGGATTAACCGAGCGTACGAATTGATGCAAGCAGGTCTTAACGGGATTATCTGGGATCATTACGATCGGATCGGCTGAGGAACGCCCTAGGAGGTCATTTTAATTTACAGAGACGTTCCTTGAAATTGCTCGATTAAAGAGAGCTTAGAGAGGCCACGTATTTAGTGGGACATAAGCGAGCCTAGAGTAACACAGTGGACCAGCTGCCATCTTGGGTGATTAATATATTGCTACAATACATTGATTATTTGATTGACAAGGGAACTAATACTCATTGTAATAACACACACACGCACACACACAAGGTACACTGTACCACAAGGTACACTGTACCACAAGGTGCACTGTTCCACATTGTACAGTGGTGACAGTTACAGCCATGCATGTGGGTATATAATACGAGCCAACTGTTAATGGGTTGGTAAAAGCAAATTTTAAGGAAATTTGAGGACGTAGTTTTAATAGGTTTAATAATGGATTTGAAAGTTTCTAATGGTAAAACTAGCATTTCCGTAGCACAAAAAAACTAATGTACTCAACATCTTTAATCACTCTGTGTCCTAACTTAGGAAATTCAATTTGTTTATCCAAACAGCTCTGTTATTGACTATACAAAATACTACATCACTGTCACATTTCTTGTGCAGAAATTTGTAGCTAGTAACATGACTATCATATCTTTAGATGAATTTTAAAGCAATCCCAAACTCAAAGTGCATGTTGAGTACCCAAATTATAATTAGAAGTAAATAAAGTGTCAATAAAAAATTGTTCCCGTCATGGAGGTGGGCGCTGGTCCACGGGTGATCAAATTAGCGGATAATTTCTCATTACATTTCTTCCTGACGAAGATTATCACTTTTAGGAAGCTTAGAATTCCACTAGGAAGAGGGAGGGACAGGATGGGGGAGTGGGAGAGAGAGAGTGGGAGGTATATAGGGAGTAGGTGTTGAGGGGGGAAGATAGGCATCCTGGGGTGGGTATCCAGACTCACTTTCTTGCATCCTAATTTGGCTTATTAGATATATTTTTCCCAGAGAGTTTTTGGGCGGGTGATTTTTTTGTGATATCACTCAAGGGTTGACATGAGAAGAGGATGTCACTTCAAGGGCTGACATGAGAGGGGGATGTCACTCCAAGGGCTGACATGAGAGGGGGATGTCACTCCAGGGACTGACATCACAAGATGTCATTCCACTGGCTGTTTAATTTCCCCTCGTGAAATGCAGTTTAGAAAGAGTAAGTCTGATTTAAAATGATGATAATTCATGTTTTTTTTTCTAAACAACATGACATCACTTCTGTTAGTGGTATACACGTCATGTCGCTCCAGGGGTTGACATCAGAGCAGGACGTCACGCCCATACTTGATTAAGAAAAAGGATGTCACTCCAGTGCCTGACATCAACGCAGCCTGTCACCCCATTTTCCTTACCATCAGCCGTGCTGGTATCCCAGACACCGACCTAATAACGCTGTCAGACCGCCCGCCTCTTAGGATGATAGCGGCTCACCAGACCCACCGGCTGACACACTGATAGATTTCCCGATCTTCCTAATCGCCTCAGCACTCAGGGAAGATAAAAGCGGAATTACATGTCAGGTTTAAGATACGTGCACGATCAGAAATGCTTTCTGGGGGTTCAGCATTCAAAGATTTCAACTGCTTTGAGCGTTGAAATATGGGTTGGGTAAATACTTTTGTTTAGTGGGTTTGGGTTTGAGAAGGACCTGCCTAGTGTGGGCCAGTAGCCCTGGTGCAGTGATCTCTTTCCCTTTCTTATGGTCTTATGTTGACACGTCTCTATGGTACGTGGAACTTGAGAATATATTTCTGGGAATTTATACTAGGTGATTACTTATATATTTGCCCAGAATGTAACTATTATAAGGAATAATAACAAAAAAGGCACAATACCGTGACTGGAACAATACACACACAACCCGCACATATAAAAAAGAGGAGCTTACGACATCAAACTTACCTTTCGCCAGACTAACACTTCGCACTAATCTAGTTCATACCTCCCCTCCCTCTATAGATTCTCCTGCTGCCTACTCTATTTCTTGCTCCTCCTGTCCTCTTCAGTACTTTAGAGAAACTGGCCGATCTCTTTCTGACAGACTTAGGGAGCACAAAAATAGTGTTAGGCTTGCCGACACTAATAATGCTCTTTTCTGTCATGTCAGAGATCACAGTCATCCTATTGATTGGTCTTCTGCTAAAACTGTCTACCCTACGTCCAACTTTCACAGTCGCCGTCTGGTTGAATCCTCCCTTATACACAACTTTCCCTGTATGAATCTTAGCCCTGGCTTTGTCTCTGTTGATGCTTTCCTCTCCCATTACATTGTTAAATGCTCCAAACTTCAGAACACCCGTGACTTAACCTGATTCCTTCCCCTTCTATCTCTTCCCCTTCTCCTCTTTCTTCTTTCTCCTCTGGGTTTTCTTTCTTTTCTTTTGCCTTGTATTTGCCCTTCTTTATTTTATTTTCATTTTTCCCCCTCTGTGTTCTTGTTCTTACCCTATGCGGGCCGCCAGCTTCATTGCAGTGCTCCTTTCCTAGAATATGACTGACTCCACTACTACTACTACTACCACTACACTACTACCTCCATTATTACTCCTCCACCACTTTTTTGTGCCCTCCTCTGTCTGCCTGCCTATAAATACCCCTTCCACCTGTCCTTTGTGTTAGTGTCACTTTGTAAATGGTCCAAGTCGGACCGAAACGTCGTCGTAAGCTCCTCTCTTTTTTATATGTGCGGGTTGTGTGTGTAAAGAATAGTGTCGCAGCACATTGTGGGTGTTCCCATAATTTATCATATACCTGAAGTATACCTGGAGTATACCTGGAGAGGGGATCAACACCCCTGCGGTCCGGTCTCTGACATACACATAATAGGGAAAACAGAACAATGCGAGAGTGAGAGGAATGAACATAGTGCCATACTGAGAGACGGGGAAAACGTGTTTCTATGCCATAGGAGTGCCAGAGAGTGCCAAGGAGTATAAGAGACTGCCAAGGAGTGCCAGAGAGTGTCAAGGAGTGCCAAGGCGTCTTGTCATCGAGAAGGCTACACACGCGTGACAATTTTCACTGCCAATTTGCCAATTAGGAAGATGGAGAATTATCAGAGCAGCCAGGGAGCTAGAGGCCGCCCAGGGCTCTCTCTGTCTCTCTCTCTGTCTATCTCTCTGTCTATCTCTCTGTCTCTGTCTCTCTCTCTCTGACCGTTTTTATACTCTTCTGACCTTCATATCTTTCCTCTTCATCTGAGTTCCTCATTCCTCCTCCTTTTATCTTTATTTATCTTGCCCTCCCCTCCCTGGCCTTTGCAGTATTCTTTTCTTCCATTCTACCTTTTACCCTTCTCTTGCTTATTCCTTCGCTCTTTTCCACCTCTCCCACCTGTACTCACCCCTACACCACCAACCCGTCCAAGACCTTCCTGTGTGGTGAACCATGACCTTCCAGTGTGGTGAACCATGACCTTCCTGTGTGGTGAACCATGACCTTCCTGTGTGGTGAACCATGACCTTCCTGTGTGGTGAACCACGACCTTCCTGTGTGGTGAACCATGACCTTCCTGTGTGGTGAACCATGACCTTCCTGTGTGGTGAACCATGACCTTCCTGTGTGGTGAACCATGACCTTCCTGTGTGGTGAACCATGACCTTCCTGTGTGGTGAACCAAGACCTTCCTGTGTGGTGAACCATGACCTTCCAGTGTGGTGAACCAAGACCTTCCTGTGTGGTGAACCAAGACCTTCCAGTGTGGTGAACCATGACCTTCCTGTGTGGTTAACCATGACCTTCCTGTGTGGTGAACCATGACCTTCCTGTGTGGTGAACCAAGACCTTCCAGTGTGGTGAACCATGACCTTCCTTTGTGGTGAACCATGACCTTCCTGTGTAGTGAACCATAACCTTCCTGTGTGGTGAACCATGATCTTCCTGTGTGGTGAACCAAAACTTTCCTGTGTGGTGAACCAAGACCTTCCTGTGTGGTGAACCAAGACCTTCCTGTGTGGTGAACCAAGACCTTCCTGTGTGGTGAATCATGACCTTCCTGTGTGGTGAACTATGACCTTCCTGTGTGGTGAACCATGACCTTCCTGTGTGGTGAACCATGACCTTCCTGTGTGGTGAACCAAGACCTTCCTGTGTGGTGAACCATGACCTTAATGTGTGGTGAACCATGGCCTTCCTGTGTGGTGAACCATGAAATTCCAATGTGGTGATCCAAGACCTTCCAGTGTTGTGAACCATGACCTTCCTGTGTGGTGAACCATGACCTTCCAGTGTGGTGAACCATGACCTTCCTGTTTGGTGAACCATGACCTTCCTGTGTAGTGAACCATGACCTTCCTGTGTGGTGAACCATGACCTTCCAGTGTGTGTGGTGAACCATGACCTTCCAGTGTGGTGAACCATGACCTTCCTGTGTGGTGAACCATGACCTTCCAGTGTGGTGAACCATGACCTTCCTGTGTTGTGAACCATGACCTTCCTGTGTTGTGAACCATGACCTTCCAGTGTGGTGAACCATGACCTTCCTGTGTGGTGAACCATGACCTTCCTGTGTTGTGAACCATGACGGGGAAACACAGCTAGTTTCTGTTTCCCGCTATGTAACTATCATATAGAACTGTTTGGCCCCATGTCTCCTCCCTTCCTTCTCTTCTTCTCCACCTCCTTC
This sequence comes from Cherax destructor, assembly GCA_009830355.1. Lineage (NCBI taxonomy): Eukaryota > Metazoa > Arthropoda > Malacostraca > Decapoda > Parastacidae > Cherax > Cherax destructor. The sequence goes on from WNWK01001554.1 coordinate 141,606, forward strand.
TTCTCCCTCTGGCTCCTCCTGGGTAATGAGAAGGATGGGGGGGATGAGGCGGCCAGAATGATGGAGGGAGCCTCACCTATAGACATCATTATGCTGGCACCTTCAGCCTTGGCTTCCATCAGCATTATCGTCCCTCTCTCTACTCTTTTTTACCTCCCCCTTTCTCTACTCCCGCTACCTCCCCTCTCTCTACTTCTTTTACCCTCCTCTCTAGAATAAAGATAATAAGAGAAATAAGAACAGTTCAAGACAATCCACTCCGAGAGATAATTTAGAAGACTGGCAATCAAGTGACTGCAGAGTCATGCCAATCAGGGAGAGGGAAGACCGGAAAGAGAGTACAGTTTTAGTGAGAGAGCTAATAAAAAAGTCGATGATAGAGAAGGACCTGAGAGGAAACATGACGCCGAACATATCGAACATATCCAGGAAGGAAGTCATCAGCCGAGTAACATATGGACGTCCATTAGAGATATTAATGAAATATCTTTCAAAGCATTATACACAATTCAAGTAGTATACACCACCTCCATGGACACCCCCACTATGGTAACTGATACTGGGACGTATTGGAAAACACTTCGGTCTTGAAACCTTGATCTTGCTTCTTCATCAAGTTCCCAGGATCGAAACGTCTTTCTAAACCCGGGTCCAGAGTACAGCAACCAGAGACAAGTATAATAACTATGAGAAAAGCGAGACTAAAAGAATTAATCTTAATAGACTTTGGAAGAGAGAAGAATGAGGAGAGACAAGATTACGACGTATAAAATACCGAAATAAATGTACAGTGTGTATAGGAGTTGAGTGAAGCGTGAGGCTCTGACACTCAAGACCCGGGAGTGCCACAGGGTGGTAGGACAAGGGAATGAACAAACCTCCATACACAGATTCAGGAGAAGGTACGAAAAGGCAAAAATAAAGAAAAAACTAATGCATATCAATATAGTACAAACACACACACACACACACACACACATCACACACACACATACACAAACACACACACACAGACACACACAAACACACACACACACATACAAAACACACACACACACACACACAACCATGACAGCAGCGGGAGAGGCTAATGCACCTCTGATGAGGCAATGGGAGACAGTGGGAGGAGGAAAGGGAGAGGTCGATCTTTATCTATGGCCTGAAGGAAGTTGAAGGGGACACCCACGACAGAAGAAAACAGGAGGAGAAAGAAAGGATCGAAGGTATCATGCTAGCAATAGGGGGAGACACGTCCCAAGTGACAAATTTTCGGAGAATTGGGTGGTACACAAGGGAAAGAAATCGACCTCTCAAGGTAATCTTCAAAGCAGAATCAGCCCGCACCATGATCCTGCAAGAGAAAGCACGGCTGAGGACGAATCAGGGGTACCGGAATGTATACCTAGATCGGGACAGAACGCAGGAAGAAAGGGAGGCTCGGAAGGAGCAGATAAGAAGGCGAAGAGAGGAGAGAGAGGAGACAGAAAGATACGGAGGACACCAAGCCCAAACAGGACAAACACACACACTGGAAGTACCCACTGTGGGCCTAAAATCACAAAACCCCCACGCCAACCATACACTTTAACACCACACACACTCATCAGTCCCTGCCCCCACCCCAGCAACCCAAAACCCACCATCACAGCTACCCCCACCCCCACAAATTCCACCCCACCAACCCATACCCCAACCATACAATCCCCCACCCATGCTGCAACCCCCTATGGGCACCCCACCCACACCCCCCTCAACCCACCAAGATGTCCCCAGGGACACAGTATTGGAAACAAGGTTGGAATTACGAACAAGTATGAAGAGTGGAATGAAAGAATAGGTGAAGTGTCCCCAGAAATCATAGCTGTCACAGAAACCAAACTAAAGGAGACAGTATCAGATGCAATCTTCCCACAGGGATATCAGATCCTGAGGAAAGATAAAAGGAGCCGGGGGGGAGGAGGGGTCGCACTGCTTGTAAGGAACCGTTGGAAATTTGAGGAAATGGAAGGAATGGAGGTGTGTAGAGAAAGGGACTACATAGTAGGTACCATCCAGTCTGGGGAACACAAGATAATCATTGCAGTGATGTATAACCCACCACAGAACTGCAGGAGGCCAGGTGAGGAATATGATGAGAACAACAGAGCGATGGTGGACACTCTGGCGGAGGTGGCAAGAAAAGCGCACATGAGCAGAGCGAAGCTACTGGTCATGGGCGATTTCAACCACAGGGAGATCGACTGGGAGAACCAAGAACCACGAGGGGGTCCAGAAACTTGGAGAGCCAAGATGATGGATGCGGTACTGGAAAACCTGATGCACCAACATGTCAGGGACACGACCAGAGTGAGAGGAGAAGATGAACCAGCAAGACTGGACCTTGTATTCGCACTGAACAGCTCAGATATTGAAGACATAACACACGAGAGCCCCCTGGGAGCCAGTGACCATATGGTGCTGAGCTTTGAGTACATTGTAGAGCTACAGGTGGAGAGGGAAAACGGTACCGAAAGAGACAAACCAGATTTTAAAAGAGGAAACTACACAGGCATGAGGAATTTCCTGCAGGAGGTTCAGTGGGAAAGGGAACTGGATGGACAGACAATAATGAAATGATGGAATACGTAGGGGCAAAGTGCAAGGAGGCAGAGTAACGGTTTATACCCAGAGGAAAAAGATTAAACGGGAAGGCCAGAAAGAGCCCCTGGTTTACCCAAAGGTGCAGGGAGGCAAAGACTCAGAGTGTCAGAGAATGGAAAAGGTACAGAAGGCAAAGAACCCAAGTAAACAAAGAGAGTAGTAGAAGAGCTAGAAACGAGTATGCACAGGTACGGAGGGAGGCCCAGAAACAGTACGAAAACGCCATAACATCGAAAGTTAAGTCCGACCCGAAGCTCATGTACAGTCACATCAGAAGGAAGACAACAGTTAAAGACCAGGTGATAAGGCTGAGGAGAGAAGATGGGGAACTCACAAGCAATGATCAAGAGGTATGTGAGGAGCTCAACTTGAGATTTAAGGAAGTATTCACAGTGGAGGAAGGAAGGCAGCTGGGTAGACAGGATGGGGTGCGTCACCAACAAGGGATGTATCAAGTGCTAGAGGGCATACACACAACTGAGGAGGAGGTGAAGCAGTTACTCAGTGACCTTGATACCTCAAAGGCGATGGGTCCGGACAATATCTCCCGTGGGTTCTTCGGGAAGGAGCTGAGGTACTGAGTGTGCCACTTACCATAATATTCAACACATCCCTTGAAAATGGGCAGATACCTGAGGTATGGAAGAAGGCCAATGTAGTCCCCATCTTTAAAAAAGGAGACAGAAAAGAGGCACTAAACTATAGACCGGTGTCACTTACATGTATAGTGTGCAAAGTCCTGGAGAAAATCATCAGGAAAAGAATGGTGGAGCACCTCGAGCTGAACAGGATAATAAACACCAGACAGCACGGATTCCGGGAAGGCAAATCCTGTGTAACAAACCTCCTAGAGTTCTATGATAAAGTAACAGAGGTAAGGCAAGAGAGAGAAGGGTGGGTTGATTGCATTTTCCTGGACTGCAGGAAGGCCTTCGACACAGTTCCTCACATGAGATTAGTAAAGAAGTTGGAAGAACAAGCATGTATAACAGGAAGGGCACTGGAATGGATCAGGGAATACCTCACAGGGAGGCAACAACGGGTCATGGTGCGTGATGAGGTATCACAGTGGGCGCCTGTGACGAGCGGCGTACCGCAGGGGTCAGTCCTAGGACCAGTGTTATTCTTGGTATATGTAAACGACATGACGGATGGGATAGACTCAGAAGTGTCTCTGTTCGCAGATGATGTGAAATTAATGAGGAGAATCACATCGGAAGAGGCCCAAGCAGGACTTCAAACAGACCTGGACAAGCTTGACATCTGGTCTAGCAACTGGCTTCTAGAATTCAATCCCACCAAATGCAAAGTCATGAAGATCGGAGAAGGACAAAGAAGACCGCTGACAGAGTACAGGCTAGGTGGACAAGGGCTACAAACCTCGGCAAAGGAGAAAGACCTTTGGGTGAGTATAACGCCAAGTACGTCTCCGGAGGCACACATCAACTAGATAACTGCGGCAGCATATGGGCGACTGGCAAACCTAAGATTAGCGTTCCGTTACCTAAACAAGGAATCGTTCAAGACACTGTACACCGTGTACGTCAGGCCCATACTAGAATATGCAGCACCAGTCTGGAACCCACACCTGGTCAAGCACGTAAAGAAACTAGAGAAAGTGCAAAGGTTTGCGACAAGGCTAGTTCCACAACTCAGGGGTTTGTCCTATGAAGAAAGGTTGAGGGAAATAGGACTAACAACACTGGATGAAAGAAGGGTCAGAGGAGACATAATAACGACATACAAAATACTGCGGGGAATCGACAAGGTAGACAGGGACAGGATGTTCCAGAGAGGGAACACAGAAACAAGTGGACACAACTGGAAGCTGAAGACTCAGATGAGTCAAAGGGATGTTAGGAAGCATTTCTTCAGCCACAGAGTAGTCAGGAAGTGGAATAGTCTAGAGAAAGATATAGTGGAGGCAGGAACCATACATAGTTTTACGACGAGGTATGATAAAGCTCATGGAGCAGGGAGAGCAGAGACCCAGTAGCGGACAGCGAAGAGGCGGGGCCAGGAGCTGAGTCTCGACCCCTGCAACCACAATTAGGTGAGTACAATTAGGTGAGTACACACACACACACACACACACACACACACACACATACACACACACACCTACACACACTTTCTTAAACTGAGTGGGTCCTTCTAAAAATAACACAGTAATACCAGAACCAGCAAAACCCTCTCCTGGAATTAATACAGCTTTGCCAGCATTACCCAGGCCGCTCTTGCGGCTAATCCACCCTCAATGTGTTTATTTTCTTGCTTCTCTCCTGAGTCTTCCTTTAGCCTCTCCTTTCTTCTATCTTCATTTCTTCCTTCTCTCTATTCCCCTTTTTTTAAATTCTTCCTTTTGTCTTTTCTGCTTTCTTGCTTTTTACATTCTTTCTATTTTTCAGTTGTTTGTTACTTCATTCTCTCTTGTATTTTCTTGCATTTCCTTCATTCTCTTCTCTCATCAATACATGCAACTAAATTTTTAAGGTAGACTTAAAAAACTTGACTTGTTTTAACTATTTTTTAGTGTAGTTGGCCTTTTTTTCCCCAGTGCAGTAATACCTTAACTTGAGAAGTGGGGGGAATAAAGATATCTAGGGAGGAGGTCCAGGACGAACAGAGGCTGGGCGGAGCTAACGATATGTACACTTATGCTAATGTCGCTAATTATGTACAAGCCCTTGGGGCGATTTGCATTTTCATGACGACATAACAAAGATACTCTTTCCACCACTCCCCCCCCCCTTTCCCTCCTTTCCACTTTCTATTTTTATTCTTTCTACAACCTTTCTCTCTCTCTCTCTCTCTCTCTTTCTCTGTACAATACATACTTGTACTTTCTTCATGCACACACACACACAAACTTCTCAATATTTATATCATACTTTCTACCAAGTGAAAGAATAGACAGGAGGAGAGAGAGAAGAGGTAAAGGAGAAAGATAAGAGAAGAACAATCCAGGAGGTAAGAGAAGTGAACGGAGGATAGAGGAAACAGCAAATCCACTTGGAGGGAGAGCAATACTCCTGCCTTATGTTGGTTTGGGTTCATAGCGGCCCAATTAGGTTGCTCGGGATGGTGGGGGGAGGGGGAGAGTAGGAAAGAGAGGGAGAGAGAAGGAGGGGGTAGAATATACGGGTAGGGGTGGAGCAGGAGAGAGGGGCGGAAGGGAAGGAAACGGGGATAGAGAAGGAAACTCGTCTAGGTGAAGGTTCAGGAAGAGAGGGAACGGGATGGAAGGTACTGTGAGTACGACTATTACTATTATTATTACGACTACTACTACTACTACTAAAACTATCACCATTATTATTACTACTACTACTACCAGCATTATTATTACTATTACTACCACAAATATCTCCATTACTACAACTGTTACCACTGTTATACATACAACTACTACTACTAATATTTATCCCACTGTTAATACAACTACTACCCATGTTACTACTACTACTACCACCACCACCAGCACTACTACTACTGCAGGAGGAGGAGGAGGGTGGGTGTTGACACGGGTTGCTTTCCTCTTAATGGTCAACTCCTCATAATAGATCCTTTGTCAAGTCGACTTTCTTTGCACTTCAAAGTGTTTAGCGAGTGTTTACCTTTTTTTTTAAGTGTATGGGAAAGAGGTGAGGGAAAATGAAAGAAAGGGGAAGGGGGGAATGTGAGTTGAGGAAGAAGGAAGTTGTTGTGGAGGATGTTGATAAGGGGCGTTGAGGAAGGGAGGGTGGGTTTGGGAAGGGTAGGTGTTGAGGAAGGGGTAGGGGATGATGAGAGGGGTAGAGGGATTATCGAAGGGGTAGGGGGTTATGTGAGGGGGTAGGAAGGGGTTCTGGGAGAGGAAGGTGAGTTATGGGAGGGGTAGGAAGGGGTTACATGAGAGGTTAGGGGAGGGTAATGGGAGAGGTAGTGATGAGTGGGATATGGGAGGAGGAGGGAGGGAGGGGAAAGGAGAGGGGTGAGGTTGGGGGGTGGGGTTGAAGGCAGGGTGGAGGTTACAACCTGAGTTCCGGCACCATTCTGCTGCTGAGCGATATTTGGAGAGTAACTGAGCGAAAATAATTACTTTCTCTGCCAGGTTCATGCCTACAAATTGTCGGTGGAGCTCCCTCGCTCCGCCGCCCTCCAATTATTCTACGTCTGTCTGTTCCGGCAGCGCTTGTGCTTGTTAGTCTGTTCAGTCTTTGAACGTCTTCTTGTTAGTCGGTTCTGTCTGTATATGTGTTCTTGTTAGTCTGTTTTGTCTGTGTACGTCTTCTTGTTAGTCTGTGTACGTGTTCATGTTAGTCTGTTCAGTCTGTATAGGTCTTCTTGTTAGTCTGTTCAGTCTGTGTACGTGTTCTTGTTAGTGTGTTCCGTCTGTGTACGTGTTCTTGTTAGTGTATTCTGCCTGTGTACGTGTTCTTATCAGTCTGTTCTGCCTGTGTACGTGTTCTTATCAGTCTGTTCAATCTGTTTACGTGTTCTTGTTAGTCTGTTCTGTTTGTGTACGTGTTCATGTTAGTCTGTTCTGTCTGTGTACGTGTTCATGTTACCCTGCTCTGTCAGAGTACGTGTTCATGCTAGTCTGTTCTAGCTACGTTTGTGTTTTTGTTCGTCTGTTGGTTTATGTTTTTGGTGTGTGTGTGTGTGTGTGTGTGTGTGTGTGTGTGTGTGTGTGTGTGTGTGTGTGTAACTTCCTTTTTATCGCTGTTTCACTTTATTGAGAGATTATCATGTGTTTTCACTGTTGATTGCGTTTTAGAACATAGTCTGTCTGTCTGTCCCTTGGCACCCACAACCAACGTCATGAATGCAAGTTATGCAACCAGAATATTATGTTAAATCAAGACTCCCACCCCGCCCCTATTACCCCGCCAACATTATCAAACCATCACCATCACCACCACCCATCACTGTTTATTACTGCTACTGCTGCTACTACTACTGCTGCTACTACTACTACTACTATTGCTACTACTACTACTACTACTACTGCTACTACTACTACTGCTACTACTACTACTACTACTACTATTGCTACTACTACTACTACTACTGCAACTTCAACTACTACTACTTCAACCACTACTACTACTACTGCTACTTCAACTAGTACTACTACTACTGCTTCAACCACTACTACTACTACTGCTGTAGCACTGGCCACATCTACCTTGCTTCCCAAATTGCATCTGTTTCAACGAAAAACTAAAAAGTGCAAAGAACTAATATATTCCTTAAGAAAAAATCCTAAGAAGCACTCCAAGATTTAATCTAGTTTTCTCTAAGGACCCAGAGACTCCATGGATATATATATATTTTTAATCCCTAAGATTTTCAAAGAAATTTCAGACACAAAAAGTTATTTAAATTTTGCGTTGGGGGAATTCTGTTATACAGTACAAACGGAATTCAAACTTGCAGGACGTAGATGAAACACAAACTGACAAGACGTAGATGCAACACAAACTGACAAGACGTAGATGCAACACAAACTGACAGGACGTAGATGCAACACAAACTGACAAGACGTAGATGCAACACAAACTGACGAGACGTAGATGCAACACAAACTGACGAGACGTAGATGCAACACAAACTGACAAGACGTAGATGCAACACAAACTGACAAGATGTAGATGCAACACAAACTGACGAGACGTAGATGCAACACAAACTGACAAGACGTAGATGCAACACAAACTGACAAGACGTAGATGCAACACAAACTTATAAGACGTATATACAACACAAGACGTAGATGGAACACAAACTGACAAGATATAGATGCAATACAAATTTACAAGACGTAGATGCAATACAATCTTGCAGGACGTAGATGGAACACAAACTTATAAGACGTAGATGCAACACAAATTTGCAAGACGTAGATGCAATACAAACATACAAGACGTAGATGCAATACAAACTTACAAGACGTATATGCAATACAAACTTACAAGACGTAGATGCAATACAAACTTACAAGACGTAGATGCAATACAAACTTACAAGACGTAGATGCAATACAAACTTACAAGACATAGATGCAATACAAACTTACAAGACGTAGATGCAATACAAACTTACAAGACATAGATGCAATACAAACTTACAAGACGTAGTTGAAACACAAACTGACAAGACGTAGATGCAATACAAACTTACAAGACGTAGATGCAATACAAACTTACAAGACGTAGATGCAATACAAACTTACAAGACGTAGATGCAATACAAACTTACAAGACGTAGATGCAATACAAACTTACAAGACTAGATGCAATACAAACTTACAAGACGTAGATGCAATGCAAACTTACAAGACGTAGATGCAACACAAGCTTATTGACGGTAGATGCAAGGCAAACTTTATGAAAGTATAAGCAATAAAAATTCTGGGGGAAAAACATTCTATGGTAACCTTCATTAGAACACTGGAACACATTACCCTCCGATGTTTTAAGAACAACTGCAACACAAATCATTAAAAAAAGTAAAAACTAGTTGGTCAGATTCTTGGAAAAAGTTAGATATCATTTACAATATCAAAATATAGCATAAAAATTCTCCTCAGAACTAGAAAGTACAAATCTAATATTTTCCTGCCTAGAACTGTGGTAAGTGGAAGAAGGATCGAGCCTTCTCAACTGCCATCGCCGAATGCAGGAAAGTTGCAAAATCAGTAGCAGTAGTAATAGTAGTTGTAGTAGTAATACTAGTAGTAGTAGTAGTAGTAGTAGTAGTAGTAGTAGTAGCAGCAGCAGCAGTAGTAGTAGAGAGCAGCAGCAGTAGAGTAGTAGTAGCAGTAGTAGTAGTGTAGCAGCAGCAGCAGCAAACAGAGTGGAATAGAGAGTAGTAATGGTAGTAGTAGTGGTGGTAGCAGTAGTAGTAATAATAGTAGTAGCAATAGTAGTATTAGCAATAGTATTAATAGTAGTAGTAATAGTAATAATATTAGTAATAGTAGTAGTAATAGTAGTAGTAATATCAGTAGTGGTAGTAACAATAGTAGTAATAATAATAGTAGTAACAATAGAAGTAGTAGTGGTAGCAGTAGTAGTGGTAGTAGTAGTAGTGATAGTTGAGATAGAAGTCGTAATAGTGGTCAAAAGACGTCGTCTCTCAAAACGACTTACTCAGCACCACCAAGGACGCCACGACCAGCTACAACGACTTGGAGCTGAAGAGCTAGTTGGTTACACAATAGCCTTGGAAGGTCATGAATGGTACCATAATGGTCATAAATGGTACCATAATGGTCATAAATGGTACCATAATGGTCATAAATGGTGCCATAATCCTCCAAGAATAGCCCAATTAACAGGTGAAACCGTTGTATGTGCAGGAGAGAAAGAGAGAGACACATGAGGTAATAATTCTATCTTGTACAAAGAAAGTAATAGAGAGGGAGTGCAAACTGGACTGAAATAGAGGAGAAATGGGAAATGAGTGAGAACCAAGAAGAAAAGTGCGAAGCACAGGCGGAATAACAGCTAGATAATTCAACGGTAGGAGATAAGAGGGAGGGGAGAAGACAAAACTGAGACTAAGGAAAATAACTTATAAACGGAAGAGAGTGATAAGAGCGAAAAGAGAAAATTGAGTTAAGGGGTAAAAATAGGAAGACTGAAGCGGAAGAGAGGAATACATAAGGAGAAGAAGAGAGGAAGAGGAGAGGAGAAAGGAGGAAGGGGAGGAAGAGAGAGAGAGAGAGAGAGAGAAGAGAGAGAGAGAGAGAGAGAGAGAGAGAGAGAGAGAGAGAGAGAGAGAAAGAGAAAAAAAAAAAAAAAAAAAAAAAAAAAAAAAAAAAAAAAAAAAAAAAAAAAAATGAAAAAGAGAGAGAGAGAGAGAGACAGGCAGACAGAGACAGACAGTCAGAGGAAGAGGTGGTAGATTTACCGGACTGCATTTCCTGGAGCTTTCATGCTTGAGGTGGTTCCTCAATGCTGTCTTGAAGACCAACTCTGTTTACTATCTCTGTGATACTGAGTCTTTCAAGCTCTCCTGCCTGGAGAAGGAGAAGGAGAAAGTGGAAGAGAAGGAGAGAAAGAGGACGGGAGGAGGAGAAGGAGGAGGAGAGAGGAGAAGAAAGAGAAAAGAAGAGAGAGGCAAGAATAGAGGCAGAAGACGATAGTATAATAAAGAAACAGGGTGAAAAGAAGGGACAAGAGAGTGGCAAATATTCAGAGGAAAGAATGATAAAAGAGAATTGAGGACGAGTGGCAGGAAAGAGAATGGCAGACCAAGAGACAGGAATGATAAAAAAAGGAAAACAATGGAAGACAAAGGATAGTGAGAAAGGCTCTGAGGAGATACAAAAAAAGACAGAGAGAAGTGGAAAGAAATGGGGAAGGCGAGAGATAAAAGAGAGGAGACAGACGTAAGTATTGCATATATATATCCCAGATACGTAGTCCCAACAACGCATTTTTTTTGTAACTTACGATCACTAAACAGGCCTTCCCATCACTGCCCATGCTCACACACACACACACACACACACACACACACACACATACACACACACACATGTAGTCCCAATTTTTAAGAAAGGAGACAGACACGAGGCATTAAACTACAGACCTGTGTCACTGACGTGTATAGTATGCAAAGTCATGGAGAAGATCATCAGGAGGAGAGTGGTGGAGCACCTAGAAAGACACAAGCTTATAAACGACAACCAGCACGGTTTCAGGGAAGGAAAATCCTGTGTCACAAACCTACTGGAGTTTTATGACAAGGTAACAGAAGTAAGACACGAGAGAGAGAGGGGTGGATAGACTGCATTTTTTTGGACTGCAAGAAGGCGTTCGACACAGTTCCTCACAAGAGGTTAATGCAAAAGCTAGAGGATCAGGCACACGTAACAGGAAAAGCACTGCAATGGATCAGATAATATCTGACAGGGAGGCAACAACGAGTCATGGTACGTGACGAGGGGTCAGAGTGGGCACCTGTGACGAGTGGAGTTCCACAACGGTCAGTCCTAGGACCTGTACTGTTTTTGGTATATGTGAATGACATAACGGAAGGGATAGACTCATAAGTGACCCTATTTGCAGATGATGTGAAGTTAATGAGAAGAATCAAATCAGTCGAGGATCAGGCAGGACTACAAAGAGACCTGGACAGGCTACAAGTCTGGTCCAGTAACTGGCTCCTTGAATTTAACCCTGCCAAATGTAAAGTCATGAATATCGGGGAAGGGCAAAGAAGACCGCAGACAGAGTATAGTCTAGGTGGCCAAAGACTGCAAACCTCACTCAAAGAAAAAGATCTTGGGGTGAGTATAATACCGAGCACATCTCCTGAGGCACACATCAATCAGATAACTGCTGCAGCATACGGGCGGCTGGCAAACCTAAGAATAGCGTTCCAATACCTCACTAAGGAATCATTCAAGACTCTGTATACCATATACGTCAGGCCCATACTGGAGTATGCAGCACCAGTTTGGAACCCACACCTGGTCAAGCACGTCAAGAAATTAGAGAAAGTGCAAAGGTTTGCAACAAGACTAGTCCCAGAGCTAAGTGGATTGTCCTACGAAGAAAGGTTAAGGGAAATCGTCCTGACGACACTAGAGGACAGGAGGGTTAGGGGAGACATGATAACGACAAATAAAATACTGCGAGGAATAAATAAGGTGGACAGAGACAAGATGTTCCAGAGAGGGGAAACAGAAACAAGGGGTCACAATTGGAAGTTGAAGACTCCTATGAGTCAAAGGGATGTTAGGAAGTATTTCTTCAGTCATAGAGTTGTCAGGAAGTGGAATAGCCTAGAACGCGACATAGTAGAGGCAGGAACCTTACATAGTTTTAAGACTAGGTTTGATAAAGCTCATGGAGCAGGGAGAGAGAGGACCTAGTAGCAATCAGTGAAGAGGCGGGGTCAGGAGCTATGAATCGACCCCTGCAACCACAAATAGGTGAGTACAAATAGGTGAGTACACACACACACACACACACACACACACCTGCGCACTTCCATGCCCAAAGAAACTTTTTTTTATCATTGTTTTCTCATTATGTCAGACTTTCGCAACTATTTACTTATTCCATAAAGCTTTGCTCAATATTTCTGTGTAATTGAAAATTTATATATATTATTACTGACTAAGAGAAATTTAATAAAGCTGCAAGAAACCACTTTATGAAATCTGGAACTCATTAATATATATATATATATATATATATATATATATATATATATATATGTACTGGCCAGGGAGGTAAAACATCGTTTAGGAGTGAAGAAGAGCAGGATGTGAGTGTGGGGGAGGTGCGTGAGGCATTACGTAGAATGAAAGGGAATAAAGCAGCTGGAACTGACGGGATCATGACAGAAATGTTAAAAGCAGGGGGGGATATAGTGCTGGAGTGGTTGGTATTTTTGTTTAATAAATGTATGAAAGAGGGGAAGGTACCTAGGGATTGGCAGAGAGCATGTATAGTTCCTTTATATAAAGGGAAGGGGGATAAAAGAGTGTAAAAATTATAGGGGAATAAGTTTACTGAGTATACCAGGTAAAGTGTATGGCAGGGTTATTATTGAAAGAATTAGAGGTAAGACAGAGAGTAGGATTGCAGATGAGCAAGGAGGCTTTAGAGTGGGTAGGGGATGTGTAGATCAAGTGTTTACATTGAAGCATATATGTGAACAGTACTTAGATAAAGGTAGAGAAGTTTTTATTGCATTTATGGATTTAGAAAAGACATATGATAGAGTGGATAGGGGAGCAATGTGGCAAATGTTGCAAGTGTATGGAATAGGTAGTAAGTTACTGAAGGCTGTAAAGAGTTTTTATGAGGATAGTGAGGCTCAGGTTAGGGTGTGTAGGAGAGAGGAGATTACTTCCCGGTAAAGTAGGTCTTAGACAGGGATGTGTAATGTCACCATGGTTGTTTAATATATTTATAGATGGGGTTGTAAAAGAAGTAAATGCTAGGGTGTTGGGGAGAGGGTGGGATTAAATTATGGAGAATTAAATGCAAATGGGAGTTGACACAGTTACTTTTTGCTGATGATACTGTGCTTATGGGAGATTCTAAAGAAAAGTTGCAAAGGTTAGTGGACGAGTTTGGGAGAGTGTGTAAAGGTAGAAAGTTAGAAGTGAACATAGATAAGAGTAAGGTGATGAGGGTATCAAACGATTTAAATAAAGATGCTGCAGCGAGGAGGAGGCTGGAGGCAGTGGAGATGTCCTGTCTAAGGGCAATGTGTGGTGTAAATATTATGCAGAAAATTCGGAATGTGGAAATTAGGAGAAGATGTGGAGTTACTAAAAGTATTTGTCAGAGGGCTGAAGAGGGTTGTTGAGGTGGTTTGGTCATTTAGAGAGAATGGATCAAAGTAGAATGACTTGGAGAGCGTATAAATCTGTAGGGAAGGAAGGCGGGGTAGGGATCGTCCTAGAAAAGGTTGGAGGAAGGGGTAAAGGAGGTTTTGTGGGCGAGGGCTTGGACTTCCAGCAAGCATGTGTGAGCGTGTTAGATAGGAGTGAATGGAGACGAATGGTTTTGGGACATGACGATCTGTTGGAGTGTGAGCAGGGTAACATTTTGTGAAGGGATTCAGGAAACCAGTTAATTGATTTAGTTGGACTTGAGTCCTGGAAATGGGAAGTACAATGCCTGCACTTTAAAGGAGGGGTCTGAGATAGTGACAGCTGGGAGGGACTATTCTCAGCTGTCGTATCTGAGCTCCTCTGCAAAGACAGTGATTATGTATGAGTGTGGTGAAAGTGTTGAATGATGATGAAAGTATTTTCTTTTTGGGGATTTTCTTTCTTTTTGGGTCACCCTGCCTCGGTGGGAGACGGCCAACTTGTTGAAAAAAAAAAAAAAAATATATATATATATATATATATGTCGTGTCGAATAGGTAAAACTGGTCAGTTAGCAAGAACTCATTTAAAATTAAGTCCTTTCTAAAATTTTCTCTTATACGTTTAAAGATATATGAATATATGTATTTTTAAAAAGAAACTGTTAATGAATAAGCGTCTATGTTTGTGCTACCATATATCAGATACCAAAGAAATTTTGCTATTTTTGGTATGAGTTACTTAAGGGCTATGAAGGAGATAATGTATGACTGCTGTATTCTGATACTGCTCGAATATGTGTCAAGAGTTGAATAAGGATCTTGTAGTATCATATGTGAACTGATCAGTTTTTCTCAAGATCATCCGCTGTATGACACCGTAGAAATATTTAATCAGTCTGAGATTTCTTGTAGAGTTACAGGGATAGAGAAGATAAGAACCTAAAAATGGAGGAACACTGCAGCAGGCCTACTGTCCCATTCACGGCAGGGCCTTATAAAAACCAACCATGTATTTCAAAACCACCCGTGTATTAAAACCAACCCTCTCATCTTCAGCCTTTACTGACTCAAGACTGTGGTGGCTGCCCCTGACGCCAGGACACATGCATCTGACGCCAGGACACATGCACCTGACGCCAGGACACATGCACCTGACGCCAGGGCACATGCACCTAACGCCAGGACACATGCACCTGACGCCAGGACACATGCACCTGCGTCCATCACAAATGTTGAAGATGAAATCTGCGCTGTGAAAAAAAAAGAGAAATGTGTCTAGCTGTGACCTTAAAGACATGTGTTAGACAATATAGATGGCAAATATACAGACATCCTCACATCCCAGAGTTGGAATCTGCACATACCAAGAGCAAGGGATGAGTAGAGTGATGGATTACCCTGGTGTTAAGTCGTAAATACATTTTATATGAAAGTATGCAATTAACGTTTGCAAATGCACTAAAAATCTAAAAAAAATATATGTTATTTTTCATATTTACTAAAGCTGTTTATGAAAAAAAGATATAATGATAATAATAATAATAATAATAATAATAATAATAATAATAATAATAATAATAATAATAACAATAATAATAATAATAATAATAATAATAATAATAATAATAATAATAATAATAATAATAATAATCTTTATTTCTACAAGTACATGTACAAGGTATATAAGCCTAGCTGATATCAGCTAGGCAAATTAGGTCAATTTTGTCCCCAGGATGCGACCCACATCAGTCAACTAACACCCAGGTACCAATTATACAGATAGGTGAAGATGGACAGCAGGTGTCTTAAGGAAACACGTTAAAATGTTTCCATCCGTACCGGGGATCGAACCACTGACCTCATTGTGTGAGCTGAGTGCGCTAGCAGTCGAGCTCCTGGACACTTCATGGTGGCGCTATTCGGGGATGATACACTTTAAACAAATTAATATGAAAGATGAAACAATATGGAATAAATAATTATTTAAAAAAAAAAGAGATATAATGTGAAAACAATGATTAAGAGTGTTGGGAGGGGGAAGGGGTGGGTGGTGGGCAGAGGGAGGGTGGGCGATGCTTGCAGGTGGGCAGGTTGGGCGCGATGGGTGGGGAGGGCGAGGGCGGGCGCGGGTGTGGGTAGACGTGGGCGGCGGTGTAGTGATCGAGAGATACCAAAATATAGCGCTGGGATGTATGTACACTAATGAGACTCAAGAGAATGGGAGAGAGAGAGAGATGTAGAAGTAATGAATAGAGGGAGAAGAGAAGAAAGCAGAGTTAAAAAATGGGAAGAAAGAATATGAGAATCAAAGGAAAAAAAATGAGGGAAAAGAAAAAAAATGAAGTAATGAGAAGTCAGAGAGAGAAAGAGAAGAAGGAGAAGAGATGAAGAGTAAAAAGAAGAAGAGAGAAGAGAGAGAGAGAGAGAGAGAGAGAGAGAGAGTATCAGGTAGCTGAGGATTTAGAGTGTGTGTTGGCTGGGGGAGATAAGGGTACAGTCTATAAGCTTATTAGCACAGGTAGGTCGACCCAGCACTGAACATTACGACACCCCACGCTGGGAGGAGCTCCCAGGTGGGAAGAACACGAAGAGACGGAACAGGGGAGGAGGAGGGAAACAGGAAAAGATGGAAAGAGGGGGTATAAGGAGGCGAGGATGGGAAACGAGGAGAGGAGGATGGGTAGGAAGAAAAGGAGGAGGAAGAAGAGGAGGAGCAGAAGGAAGAGAATGGAAAAAAAAAAGATTCGTGGCAGAGGCAAGTGAATATAACAGAAGAACTACAAGAATCACAATAACACAGACATACTATTACCACAAACTGTCCCTTATCTTCCATCTTTCTCTGCACTGCACTGCAGCAGTCACAGCCTGGCGAAACGTTTCCAGAATAAAGGTACTCCAATGTTGCACAAGTGTCAAATTTACCAATAATTTCATTAAAATTCCAAATTTTTTTCACCTACGTAATCTAAACATATAGAGAGTCCTGCTTCTCACAGAAAGTAGGAGCCTTAATATTTTGAAGTGGACAAGACGAACCATTATTTAGTTATGTAGGAAAATGGTTGAGAGAGCCTACAAGTTGATTAAATTAGAGACATGTGCAATACTTGGGTATGTTTACTGTGGAAACGTTTCGCAAGACAGTCGATGAAATCAATCCATCAGTCAAGATTGATGGACTGATTACGTCTACTCCAGGCTGTGGGACTGATTACCTCAAACTCCTTCTCATCTTCATCAATCTTGTCTGTATAGGACTGATGAAGCCACTGTGTGGCGAAATGTTTCCACAGTAAACATACCCAAGTGTTGTACATGTGTCTAATTCAACCTTCTTTAGTTAGATATTAAAGAGAAATCCACGCCACTGTTTACAATAAAGCCGATCAACAGAGGCATTCTTCAGTTAATTTACGGAATCCAACAATTTCAAATTTTACCCCCAAAATATAGTACACTGGCAAATTTGGCCGCACACAAACTGAACGTAAGGGACGACTGTGCTGGTTGTGAAATGCAACAGCCATTAAATACTGAATCCATTCAGAATGTTTATAAATCATGTGAAGCGCTGAACCTAGGCGGTTCATTCAGCGGAAGATGTGGTGGAGGCTCGATCCTCCGTCTGCTGAGCGCAAAACGGAAGCGCTTCCTGAAACCATTCAGAAGAGGTATAGTAGACATGTATACTTTCAACGTAATTTGACTGGAATGAAAATTTCACGCTATTTCACACACAAAACTGACAGATGTGCTGCCGTTGAATTAGGCGGCAGCACATCTGTATAACCCATTCCCAGCTTCCTACTGGGATTGGGTATTCAATTTTGGTCTTGGGGCCTCTGCATACGCCAGTTGTTTCTAAGAATCTGGCCCTAGTTACCGTACACGAGCGATGAGAGTTTTAAGCCGATCGAGGAAAGCTTTCTCGAGTTATCAGAGAAATAAAGCAAAAATGATGAGATAAGAAAAATCAGGCAACAAGTTGAGGGAACAACCATCTTAAGATGAATCAAGATGTGTCAAGTTAATTTTAGGAAGAAAAATATGCTTGAAAATTCTTAAAGGTTATCCAGTGAACACACACACACTATATATATATATATATATATATATATATATATATATATATATATATATTTATGTGTGTGTGTGTGTGTGTGTGTGTGTGTGTGTGTGTGTGTGTGTGTGTGTGTGTGTGTGTGTGTGTGTGTGTGTGTGTGTGTGTGTGTGGTCTTGTGTGTCGTAAATCCGAGGGAAAGATTGCAAGACATGAAGAGGTTAATAACATTATCAAGAGGAGCCTCACAACAGCCGGATGCCCAGCAGTAAGGGAGCCACCCCAACTATGCAGATCTGATGGCAGCCAAAAGCGTCCAGATGGTATCACCCTTCAAGCCTGGACAGACGGCAAACAGGTGGTGTGGGACTACACATGTGCATCTACCTTGGCTGATACCTATCTCCAATACACCAGGGAGGAAGGAGGGGCAGCTGCCACCTTCAGGAAGTCCCAAAAGTTTAGAAAATATGGAGAACTTGCCCATCCCATAGGCTCATAGGCCCATTCCCATAGGCTCGGAGACCCTTGGCTCATGGGGAAAGAGTGCATCTAAGTTCCTCAAGGAGCTGGGCAAAATACTCAACAGGGTAACTAGGGATCCCAGGGCAGCTAGTTTTCTGTTCCAGCGACTCAGCGCTGCTGTTCAGAGGGGTAATGCCTACTGTATTTTGGGCACACGCCCCAGCTCTGAGGAGCTGGATGAGATTTTCGCATTATAATCAGTGACAAACAAGTAACAATATGTACTAGACATGTATCTCTCACACCTCATGTATGTATATGCCATCTTTATATCAACAATGTATCTCTTAAATGTTTTTGTACCATATTATGTAATAAAATATACCTATTGGTAAAAAAAGAATAAAAAGATGGGGTGGTAGGAGAAGTGGAATATTCAAATGGCTTCAGGAAGAAATCCAAATATTCTTCCTTGAAGCCTTTTATCCACTTTCCGAGGCTATGGGTCCCACAATTTGCACCAGAGGTGGACCCCATTATAACACACACACACACACACACACACACACACATATATATATATATATATATATATATATATATATATATATATATATATATATATATATATATATATATATATATATATAATGCGGTAACTTTCGCTGAAGAGCAAACTAATCTTGTTAATGGTATGTTAATTTGTCTAAGTGTGTTAATTTTAATCAAAAATGTGTTATTGTTAACTGGTAAACATTACATATATATATATATATATATATATATATATATATATATATATATATATATATATATATATATATATATATATATCAATGCGCCACGCAGAAACAAGCGGGTATACACGAGAAAGATGGCAGTCAGCAGGACTCGATACTGCTTCTGAGAAGGACAAGATTCCCAGGCAGCGCTCTAAACCACTCGCCCACACAAATGCCACATAGCCTGGTCAGTCTGGTTCACAAGCCATGTTTCTTTCCCAGCCTGGGCACGTCAGTGAGCCTCAAGCATGGATTCAAGCTATTTCAATCTCCTCCTGTATGTTCTGACTTCTCAAGCGATTTTTGTATGACAGTCTATGTGGCATTTGTGTGGGAGAGTGGTCTAGAGCGCTGCCTGGGAATCTTGTCCTTCTCAGAAGCAGTATCGAGTCCTGCTGACTGCCATCTTTCTGTATATATATATATATATATATATATATATATATATATATATATATATATATATATATATTTAAAAATGTAGTGTTAGAGTGTTCAGCAGAAGTTTGTGGTTACAGGCGAGTGGGTGCGGGAGGGAAGAAGAGCGATTGGTGGAATGATGATGTAAAGAGAGTAGTAAGGAAAAAAAGTTAGCATATGAGAGGTTTTTACAAAGTAGAAGTGATGCAAGGAGGGAAGAGTATATGGAGAAAAAAAGAGAGGTTAAGAGAGTGGTGAAGCAATGTAAAAAGAGAGCAAATGAGAGAGTGGGTGAGATGTTATCAACAAATTTTGTTGAAAATAAGAAAAAGTTTTGGAGTGAGATTAATAAGTTGAGGAAGCCTAGGGAACAAATGGATTTGACAGTTAAAAATAGGAGAGAGAGTTATTAAATGGAGAGTTAGAGGTATCGGGAAGATGGAGGGAATATTTTGATGAGTTGTAAAATGTTGATGAAGACAGGGAAGCTGTGATTTCGTGTATAGGGCAAGGAGGAATAACATCTTGTAGGAGTGTGGAAGAGCCAGTTGTGAGTGTGGGGGAAGTTCGTGAGGCAGTGGGTAGAATGAAAGGGGGTAAGGCAGCTGGGATTGATGGGATAAAGATAGAAATGTTAAAAGCAGATGGGGATATAGTTTTGGAGTGGTTAGTGCTATTATTTAATAAATGTATGGAAGAGGGTAAGGTACCTAGGGATTGGCAGAGAGCGTGTATTGTTCCTTTGTATAAAGGCAAAGGGGACAAAAAGAGTGCAAAAATTATAGGGGATAAGTCTGTTGAGTGTACCTGGTAAAGTGTATGGTAGAGTTATTATTGAAAGAATTAAGAGTAAGACAGAAAGCAGGATAGCAGATGAGCAAGGGGCTTTAGGAAAGGTAGGGGGTGTGTAGACAAAGTGTTTACAGTGAAACATATAGGTGAACAGTATTTGGATAAGGGTAAAGAGGTTTTGTGGCATTTATGGATTTGGAAAAGGCGTATGATAGGGTGGATAGGGGGCAATGTGGCACATGTTGCAGGTGTATGGAATAGGAGGTAGGTTACTGAAAGCAGTGAAGAGTTTTTATGAGGATAGTGAGGCTCAGGTTAGAGTGTGTAGGAGGGAAGGGGACTATTTCCCAGTAAAAGTGGGCCTTAGACAAGGATGTGTGATGTCACCATGGTTGTTCAATA
>WNWK01001554.1:167500-205000 GCA_009830355.1 Cherax destructor
GGAACTTCACTCTCTGTAATAGTGTTAAGCCTGGTAGGGAGAGTGAACACAAATGTTTATGAATCCCATTTTCTCCCTTTCTACCCTCTTTGTATTCTCTGTCTGTCTGTCTGTCTGTCTGTCTGTCTGTCTGTCTGTCTGTCTGTCTGTCTGTCTGTCTCTCTCTCTCTCTCTCTCTCTCTCTCTCTCTCTCTCTCTCTCTCTCTCTCTCTCTCTCTCTCTTTCCAGCTTCCCTGCAGCAAGATAATATCAGAATCAACGTGTAGTATCTCGCCTCCTTCCCCGCGTCTCCTCATTGCACTCCTCCTAAGTGGATTACCCTGGTGGTGGCAGACTCCCACTACCTGCCTAAGTGTTGCAGCAGGGGTGTAGTGATGCTTGCATGGGCGTGGTGTGGGCACCATGTCGGGGCGTGGGTGTGGTGTGAGGGCGAGTGTGGTGTGAGAGGTTGAGAGGGTAACGTAGGCACTGAGTAGTGGAGGGTGTGGGTGTGGTGTGTGGGTGTGTTGTGTGGGTGTGGTGTGTGGGTGTGGTGTGTGGGTGTGGTGTGTGGTGTGGTGTGTGGTGTGATGTGTGGGTGTGATGTGTGGGTGTGATGTGTGGGTGTGATGTGTGGGTGTGATGTGTGGGTGTGATGTGTGGGTGTGATGTGTGGGTGTGATGTGTGGGTGTGATGTGTGGGTGTGTGTGTGGGTGTGGTGTGTGGGTGTGGTGTGTGGGTGTGGTGTGTGGGTGTGGTGTGTTGGTGTGATGTGTGGGTGTGATGTGTGGGTGTGGTGTGTGGGTGTGGTGTGTGGGTGTGGTGTGTGGGTGTGGTGTGTGGGTGTGATGTGTGGGTGTGATGTGTGGGTGTGATGTAGGGTTGTTATGGTGTTTTGAAGTCTGAAATTACATTTGCAATGTAATCTTTGGGTTCATCAGTTCCCTACAGTTACTGAGGGACTGACCATCACCCACCAAAAATCTGGGACAGATCACCCCCTACCAAAGGTGAGGGCCTGAACACCTTAAACTATTACTTCACGTCTTCCACCGCCTCCAGTAACTATTCTCTGTACTGGACCGACGAATCCACTGGTTGGGGAAACGTCTCCCCATTAAAGAGAACCGAGTGCTGTACATGCATCTCAGTATACCATAATAAGACTACACTTGCTGGTACAGCCATAAGGTTTCTCATTACTGTCCTTACATTAACCACGGAACGGATGGGGTTTGAACTCACTCGCCATGGGTTCAAGTCCCACCCGTTCCCTGATTTGTTACGCTTTCGTGAGTCATGAGTGCCTTCATTTTTTCCAGTCTTAAGTATAGCCAACATATGCTGGTGGTAAGATATGGATTCTCCCCCAGTGTGACTCCACAATAGAACCGCTAAAACCATAACCATAATTTTTAAAGGGGTGGACCGGTAAGCCAGCGGAAGGCTTCGGTCAGGTGACCAAAGCTCCTGAGGCAGGTCATCATATGACTAAGACCTACGTCAGGAAACACTCGTCCTGTTTCCTGACAAATCTTACCTAAGAGAGCCACTCAGCACACACTGTATCCTGAAACTACAACCAAACTCCGTATCTTTTTTCCCCCCTTGTTGTTGTTTACAGCAACACAATTGACTTTTCACCGCCAGAAACGTGGAGAATAATCCTCTTTGTGGAACTTTTCATGAAGACGAGTGACCACAAGTGTCTCTGCTTAACCAATGTTCTGAAATAATTTCAACGAGGGGATCAGTTGGTGTTTTTAAGTGAGAACTAATAACACATTTCGCCACGATGGAATGAGCGATACGTGCAGCATAATGCGATCCTTTATTGACGATGTTTCGGCCACACAGTGGGCTTTATCAAGTCACATAACTGTTTTGTAACTTGATAAAGCTCACTGTGTGGGCGAAACGTTGCCAATAAAGAATCGCATTATAAGGTATTTGTGTTTCTTCCATTGGTTAAGATAATTGCAATCAAGATAATATTAATGAAGATTATTAGATTATTAATGACACTTAAAATACTACCACTACTACTACTACTGCTACTGTTACTACTACTACTGCTACTACTACTACTACTACTACTACTACAACTACTACTACTGCTACTACTATTACTACTACTAGTACTACTACTACTATAACAACTACTACTACTACAACTACTGCTACTACTATTACTACTACCGCTACTAAAACTATACCAACTACTACTACTACTACTATTACGACCTTAGCTACATCAACTCACGGAATAGATAGAATTCAATTAGGTATATTATTAGACATAATTAATTAGGTATATTAATTGGGCATATGTCCATACACTACGGACGTTGGAGGTTTTAAAGGGACATGAGCTAGAGTTTCCTACAGCAATGCTGGTGTGAGATTCGCCTATGAACACCTGTGGCTGTGGTCACAATGGTGTGGCCCATGCTAACCTTCCTAGTGTGCAATAAGCCACACACGAGGCACAGAGACACCAGCATATGCTTCTCCGGCATCGTGGTGCTTTGAAAACAATGTCATTCTTAAGAATAGTGGTTCTACGAGAGTTCCATGCATAGTTGCAAGAATGGTTATGATGGGATCTAAGACTCCAGGAGCTATGATTGCAGGTGGACAGTAGGTCACGAGGATGGGGAAGGTGGCCAGGAGCGGTGACTCGACCCCAACAAACTTAGACAGTCACACCAACAGCAAAACATTAATTACAGAAGCAAGAATGTCGGTAATAGCAGCTAATTGATTACAAAAAAAAATTATAGCCGTTTGGGATTATCAGAGCAGCTGCAGCAGCTGTAAAAACAGTAGAAAGAACAGCATCACTTCTAGAACAGACATATCAACATAAGCAGCAAAGACAGCAGCAGCAGTAGTAGCAGTAATAACAACAACAACAACAGCAGTAGCAGTAGTAGTAGCAATAATAGTAAAAACAGTAGCAATAACAGTAGTAACAACAGCAGTAGCAGCAGCAATAAAAATAGCAGGAGTAGTAACAGCAACAGCAATATCAATAACAGTAGCAGCAGTAGTAACAACGCCAACAGCAGTAGCAGTAACAACAGCATCAATAGTAATAACAATAACAGCAGCAGCGGCGGCAAAGAGAACAGTTCCTCAAAGACTGTACTTGTCAACAGCTCAAGGTAACGCTAGTAACCAACGGTATCCAAGACAACCTTTAGTAATCCCTAATTAATCCTGCTTAAGCTACAGAAATCTCTTAATCCTCACCAATTTATAACGCTGTGTGTTAAACCAAGTTAAATAATGACCGGCTTGTGTAAATGCTGGTTAAATTATAAACCAGTAACTGGGAAGAGAATTGGTCTTATTTAACAAAGAAGGCATTTCGAGTTTTTAAAAATATTAAGGAAGCATTTATATGAGATATTGTGAAGACATAGCTGAGCGTGGCTTAAGTGTAAGTAAAGATGTTACTATCTTTTTAAAACCGGCCATAATCATGATATATATTCTGCTCTGCGTTAGTCTTGCAAGTATATTATACCCAGGTAAATATTATCACTTTCTGTATATATATATATATATATATATATATATATATGTGTGTGTGTGTGTGTGTGTGTGTGTGTGTGTGTGTACTCACCTATTTGTACTCACCTATTTGTGGTTGCAGGGGTCGAGTCATAGCTCCTGGCCCCGCCTCTTCACTGATTGCTACTAGGTCCTCTCTCTCCCTGCTCCATGAGCTTTATCAAACCTAGTCTTAAAACTATGTATGGTTCCTGCCTCCACTATGTCGCTTTCTAAGCTATTCCACTTCCTGACAACTCTATGACTGAAGAAATACTTCCTAACATCCCTTTGACTCATAGGAGTCTTCAACTTCCAATTATGACCCCTTGTTTCTGTGTCCCCTCTCTGGAACATCTTGTCTCTGTCCACCTTATCTATTCCTCGCAGTATTTTATATGTCGTTATCATGTCTCCCCTAACCCTCCTGTCCTCTAGTGTCGTCAGGCCGATTTCCCTTAACCTTTCTTCGTAGGACAATCCCCTTAGCTCTGGGACTAGTCTTGTTGCAAACCTTTGCACTTTCTCTAATTTCTTGACGTGCTTGTCAATTAGCAAGAACTCATTTAAAATTAAGTTCTTTCTAAAATTTTATCTTATACGCTTAAAGATATATATTTTTTTCATTTATGTTAATGTAAAAATTAATAATTTTGTTCCAAAAGAACCTTAGAAAACTTACCTAACCTTATTATAATAAGCACAATTTAATTTAGCCTAATCTAACTAAATATATTTTAGATAAGTTTACAAAAATTTAATAATAAACAAATACAATGGATTACATATTTTTCGTTAGGTTCGGAATGATTTTTTTGTGAAATTATTGCATATACAATTTTTCGCTTGCCTTATTCGGCAAGAAGAGCGTGGCATAAATACAACGCTCTTCTTGCCGAATAAGGCAAGCGAAAAATTGTATATGCAATAATTTCACAAAAAATAAAATGACTTCCTGTAAAAATACTGACACTCCTCCCCGAGGCTGTATGTCTGTCTGTCTGTCTGAGTATTCAACTGATGTAGACAGACGTAGAAAGGTATACAAATTTTAGAGAATTCACTGATGGTACAAGGATGTGAGTAGTATAAAATAATTCTGACTGGTGTACTATTCCTTGCGACACATCTACGGGCGCGGTGTGTGGAGAAGCTTGTGCAACGTTGAAATCTGCACGCACACAGCACGCTTGCTGTGAGAAGAAGTATACTACTACAGCCATTCACGGCGCGGACACCGTACTTCCCACCTCCAGAAAAAACTCAAGTCCTGCTGGCTGGTTCCCCAGAATCCATTCATAAATATTAAATTGCTCACACAACAACGTTTCAAATCTCTTCACCACTCTCCCACCCACACAAAAAAATTAAAATCTCCATTGTTTGGGCACAAGGAATTTTATCCCGAATTTGCATTGTTAATGACTTAAATCTGTAAATTAATATAGAAAACATGACTTTACTCTTTAAATGCAAATTTCAGATGAGCAAAAAACAGCTTGTCGAAACTTGACAAGCTTATGTTTAATGTTTATTATTGTTATTATTATTATTATTAGTTTTTACTATTTCAATTATTATTATTATTTGTTACATTCACGGGGAAACACTAAACCAGTGTGGGTGACACAGGGTCTGGGGAATGTGAGGCTATGAAGTTTAATCCTAGGAAAAAGACGATAGCGCCCTCTTCTTGGGTCAACGTCAGTCCACCTCCCGTGAAGGGACCAGAGGACGAAGATGCACCCTGGTCTCTGAGTGCTGGTCTCTGAGTGTTGATCTCTGAGTGTCTTGTTCTTCCCTCAGACCCCAGCGTTGTGTACACTGACTGCTCTGATAGACTGACATTTGTGTGTGTATTTTTTTCCCATCGATTGTTCTGTCACGGACGCCGCCGAGTCGTTCGTCCGTTTTGCCATTCCAACCGAGGGAGTTTTTTCTTCTTTTTTTTCTTGTTGATTCTAACGGGACCAGATTTTTTAATTATCGTCATATATTGCTACTGGTGAAGTCAACTGGCGTTG
This sequence comes from Cherax destructor, assembly GCA_009830355.1. Taxonomy (NCBI): domain Eukaryota; kingdom Metazoa; phylum Arthropoda; class Malacostraca; order Decapoda; family Parastacidae; genus Cherax; species Cherax destructor. The sequence goes on from WNWK01001554.1 coordinate 173,063, forward strand.
TTGCCTCGTTCACCGCCCTGGCAGGATCAACAAAGTTGGGGCAATGTCGAAAATCTGTGCTTTGGAAAGGCATTGTGGAGAAAGTTTTCACTAACTGCATAAAAAATGGTACCAGATATCGTGCTATGAATAGACGATATTTGGAGCCTGAATTGAATTTGGGAAGATACAGCAGTTCTCGCTACAGAGCTCCTGTATTCACACAGGCTCATACGGTGATTTTTGTTACGCAGATATAATGCCTTTAAAACACAGACACAAGTGATGGAAGCATGTTGCAAGCATATTGAAAAATAATCTAATGCTTTTTCTTTTATCTGAATTATGTCTTGCTGTGTCGACTCGAGAATCATCACTTAATAATTCAAGCGAACATCGTCGCTGGTGAAGGGCAACACTGGTGTGGAGAAGTCTCAAGAGATGTAGTCTCGAACTGTCCACGATATTGCTTCTCTCTCTCGTACTTGTATCACTGCGAGAGTTACGTGAGAATTTATCAACCTCTTCAGTGTGTGAGGTGCCCCTCCACGTTATTGTGTTCCTGCCTCGTTCTCCCTTCCCCACCTTCCATCCATTCTCCCCAGCACCTATCCATTTACGAGGATTGGAGAGGCGTTCTTGGCCTCGCCTTCTTCCTCGTTAGTTGACTTCACCTTGTTTGACAAGCAAGGAGAAACACTCAGCTGTTCGCTCTGGTTTGTTTACCATTTACAGCTGGCTTGGCACGCCGCCGCTCCTGCCCTCTAGCGGAAGACTCTGCGTCAACCATTTGTTATTTCTCTTTGCCAATGCAATCTACCATGGGACTGAAACCCCGAAACCTTGCGGAGGGCATAATATAACCCCCCCCCCCCGAGTGTTGCTATTTTTGCAGATGCGAGGTGTTCGTCGCTTGCAGATACACACCAGCAGACGACGGACAGGTGTGTAAACGAACCGACAGACAAGCAGACACATATACACACCCAACCTGTCAACTGAGACACACGTAAACTGGATAACATCGGCAGTATACGCCAGGGCAGTAAATATAAGAGCTGCTTTCAAGATGCTCGACACAGAATCGTTAAGAATATTGAACAAGGAATCATTCACAATACTGAACAAGGAATCATTCACAATACTGAACAAGGAATCATTCACGAGGCTGAACAAGGAATCATTCACAATACTGAACAAGGAATCATTCACAATACTGAACAAGGAATCATTCACGAGACTGAACAAGGAATCATTCACAATACTGAACAAGGAATCATTCACGAGACTGAACAAGGAATCATTCACAATACTGAACAAGGAATCATTCACAATACTGAACAAGGAATCATTCACGAGACTGAACAAGGAATCATTCACGATGCTAAACGAGAAAGAATTGAGGCTACTCGTTCAACGTAAGCCCAATCCTCGAGTTCCAGGCACCTGCATGCAGTCTTCGCTTAGCACCCATGAAAATAAATATGAAAATGAATCCAAGTTTACCACTAGATAAGCCTAAGAAAAGAGAGAGATTAGCAGCGAGGAAAGATTAGAAAAAACTGACCCTCATCACCTGAGAGGGGATATTATCATGATATGGAAAGATACTAGTAGCAATAAACAAGGCAGGACGTGGAAGACTGTTTGATGCTGAAGGGGCTAGAATGTGGGAGAAGTGGACAAATAGAAGTTCGTCCTCTTAAAATACCAAGAGGACGAGTCACTAGAACATACACTAACACTAGAGACAGGTACGCTAGCAGACAGCTGCAACACACTAGCGGACAGCCAGTCTAGTACCAATATTTACTAGAGGTGACACGACTGGAGGCTCTAAACTACAAACCAGTATCACTAACAAGCACACCGTGTAAGGTGATGGAGGAGATGAGAGAGATTGGTGGAGCACTGGTGGAGCAAAGGTTTCATCAGCCACCGCCAACACGGCTTCAGAGACGGTAAATCTTGACTCACAAGCCAAACTGAATTACACGAGACTTGGCGGATATCAGACAGGGATAAAAAGTTTCCGGGCAGACTGCACATTCCAAGACTGTCAAAAAAGAAAAGGATTTGACAGTGAGTGTGTGTGTTTCGCTGGAGGCTGGTTTAGAGAAGGCGACACGGAAGATCATGCACTGGTATAATTTACCGACAGTAAATCATAATCTTTCTGAAGCATCACCTTTGTCACCTTCCCCGGGCCACTTTCCTCGTCACTTTATGAACTGATAAAGTCCCTTATAGAAGAAACTTCTAAATAAAATGCCATAAGCAGCATACAGTGTCTTGTCGACATACCCATGCAACAAGGAATGTAGCAGGGAAGGTGACAGGGAAGGTGACTGACAAGGGAGATGGCAGGGGAAGGGGAAAAGTGACAGGTAAGAGGACAACGAAAAATGCTTCAAGAAATTATGAGCACTCGAAAACAACGAGTCACAGTAAGGTAAACCACACTGAACGGGGCAAAAAAATAAAGAGTATAGTACCGGCCTCCTGCTTCTGCTGTTGTAAAACTCGTGACAAAGATATGAACAGATGATAACAGCAAAAAATAAGTGGAAGAAGATTTCATTAAATCTGAAGGAATGGCCCAGCAAGTGGCTGCTAGAGTTCAATCTTAATAAGCACAAAGAGATGAAGATGGGATACAGGAGAGAGAGAGAGAGAGAGAGAGAGAGAGAGAGAGAGAGAGAGAGAGAGAGAGAGAGAGAGAGAGAGAGAGAGAGAAGAGAGAGAGAGAGAGAGGGAGAAGGTAGACACATAAATAGGCTCGAGAACGATTAAGAGCTGACGAAGTATCAAGAAAGGTTACCATATCTGAATCTCATGCCAGTGAAGAATATCAAGATCAAGGGAGACATTACCACGACGTACAAGATATCAGAATTTAGAACCAGACTGACATAGAACTGCGGGAGGCTCAGGAAGAAGAGTAAGGAGGCAATAAAAGAGACTAAGAAGCTGTAAACATAGGAAGAAGATGTAGAGGGAACTAAGAGAGAGAGACTAAGGGAGGGTAAACATGGGAGAAACTAGATTAAGGGGCACTAAGGGTACACATAGGAGAAAGTACATTAAGGGGAATGACTAAGGGAGGGTAAAATAAACTTTTTTTTAGTTTACTGGTAATAAATGATGTGGAAGAGCTAGGAAACAGAAGGAGGAGGAGGATGCAAAGATAACAACAACAGTACTGAAGTACACACACACACACACACACACACACACACACACACACACACACACACACACACACACACACACACACACACACACACACACACACACACACACGAGACATTCCAGGGCGGAAATAATGGACTCTGCGCAAATTGTTGCGGAATTTAGCAGCGAACTTGAGCGATTATTTATGGTTATGGTATTGGCAACAGATGATAACGTGGGGATAAAACGTGAACTACAACACAGTATCGTCCTCTCCTTCACCAAACACCCACCCGCCCATCCACCCGCCCGCCCACCCACTCACAGGATACAGTTTGCAGTTTGGGAAGACCAACATGGGAAGAGAATTAATCTGTTACTTAGAGTGTGGCCTCCTTTATAATATATATATATATATATATATATATATATATATATATATATATATATATATATATATATATATATAGTTTTCTGTTCCAGCGACTCAGCGCTGCTGTTCAGAGGGTAATGCCTGCTGTATTTTGGGCACGCGACCCAGCTCTGAGGAGCTGGATGAGATTTTCGCATTATAATCAGGGACAAACATGTAACAATATGTACTAGACATGTATCTCTCACCTCATGTACTGTATATGCCATCTTTATATCAACAATGTATCTCTTAAATCTTTTGTACCATATTATGTAATAATAAAAGAATGAAAAGATGGGGTGGTAGGGAAGTGGAATATTCAAATGGCTTTTTATCCAATTCTCCGAGGCTATGGGTCCCACCATTTATATATATATATATATATATATATATATATATATATATATATATATATATATATATATATATATATATATATATATATATATATATATATATATATATATATATATATATATATATATATATATATATATATATATATATATATATATGCAAAAAGATCACAGTAAACAGGTGATATCAAAATATGCAAGACAACCACTATGAAAAAATAGAAGAATTCCAAGCGCTTTCGTGACTACTCACATTATCAAGGAACTATCATTTATTTCTATTTTTCATAGTGGTTGTCTTGCATATATATATATATATATATATATATATATATATATATATATATATATATATATATATATATGTCGTGCCGAATAGGTAAAACTGGTCAATTAGCAAGAACTCATTTAAAATTAAGTTCTTTCTAAAATTTTATCTTATGAGTTCAAATATATATATTTTTCATTTATGTTAATGTAAAAATTAATAATTTTGTACCAAAAGAACCTTAGAAAACTTACCTAACCTTATTATAATTTAATTTAGCCTAATCCAACTGAATATATTTTAAATAAATAACACTGCGACTAGCCGGGGGATCGAACCCGTGTTGTTTTAGCCCGCCTCATGGTGAGCGAAAATTCCACGAAGCTCTAACCCTCGGGACCATACAATCCTACCAATCGCTCGTGGTTACAATACGATATATACTGCTTGTGGAGGATAGTACAACACCTAGCTCTGCTGGGTGCGTGATTCTTGTAGCATTGTATGGTCCCCTGGGTTAGAGCGTAGTGGAATTTTCGCTCACCTTGAGGCAGGAAAGAACAACACGGGTTCGATCCCTCGGCTAGTCGCATTGTTGTTATTGATTAAATACCACTCGTTCGTGGTTACAATACGATATATTTTAGATAAGTTTACAATAATTTAATAATAAACAAACACAATGAAATATATATTTTTCGTTAGGTTCAGAATGATTTTTGCGAAATTATTGCATACACAAATTTTCGCTTGTCTTATTCGGCAAGAAGAGCATGGCTAATTAAACCAAAATCTAAAATTTTACCCATTCGGCACGACACACACACACACACACAAATATATATAAATATATATATTTGTATATATATATATATATATATATATATATACGTAGAATTTGTCTTAAAAAAATGAAACTTGTAAAACGTTTTTTTAAGGGGTGAAGTTCAGGTTAAGAAATATTTACCAGAAAAAAACATGGTCTTTATTAGTACTCAATAGTTATTTTATTATCATAGTTTATTTTAATTTTATTGTGGTAAACAAAACAAGATGGTAAACCCTTACGGGTCATACTGCGCGTGTTAGCCAAAGACAGCCAAGAAATGAGCGAAACTTCGCCAAAGTTTCTGTAATAATAACTCAGATGACTTTGTAAAATAAGTGAGAGACTGTTAGACGAGGTTTGAGCTTTTATTATATAATGATTCTTATAGAAAGTGGAAGTTTTCGCAGTTACTGTTTGCAGACGCCGCCGTGGTGATGGCAGACGACGCCGTGGTGATGGCAGGCGTCACCGTGGTGATGGCAGACGAAACCGTGGTGATGGCAGACGACGCCGTGGTGATGGCAGACGACACCGTGGTGATGGCAGACGACACCGTGGTGATGGCAGACGACACCGTGGTGATGGCAGATCTGGAAGAGATGCTGCACGTGCTGATGGAGGATTTAGAAAGTGTAAAAGAAGAAAATTGAAAACGAACGTAAAGAAGAGGAAGGATGGTAAGAGTCAGTATACAGACAACAATGAACAGAGTGGAAGTAGAAGTGGAAGGAAGGAAGGAAGGAGTATCGGGGTAGTAAATGTATGTAGACAAATGGTTCACAGAACCGTCAACTTGATGAAATAGACACAGGGGCAACACTTGGGTATCTTTACTGAGGAAACGTTTCGCCCCACACTGGCTTCATCTAAACAAAGAAGAATGGTGAAGATCAGAAGGAGTTTGAGGTAATCAGTCCCTCAGCCTGGCGTCGATGTAATCAGTCCCTCAGCCTGGCGTCGATGTAATCAGTCCCTCAGCATGGCGTCGATGTAATCAGTCCATCAGCCTGGCGTCGATGTAATCAGTCCCTCATCCTGGCGTTAATATAATCAGTCCCTCAGCCTGGCGTCGATGTAATCAGTCCCTCAGCCTGGCGTCGATGTAATCAGTCCCTCAGCCTGGCGTCGATGTAATTAGTCCCTCATCCTGGCGTTAATATAATCAGTCCCTCAGCCTGGCGTCGATGTAATCAGTCCATCAAGATTGATGGACTGATTACATCAACTCCAGGCTGAGGGACTGATTACCTCAAACTCCTTCTGATCTTCACCATTCTTCTTTGTTTAGGACTCATGAAGTTTAGATTGTTAGGTAAAAACATCAATAAAATCATGACTTGACAAAACTCTGTAAAGCGCGAAACGTTGTCTCAGAAATAGCCTGTTCTACAGCTTATATTTTTTTTCATACCTCTGGTTAGGTAAGGTTCGTCAGGACACAGGACAAGTGTTTCCTGACGCGGATCTTAGTCAGATGATGACCCGCCGTTGGAGCTTTTGGTCATCTGATGGAGACCTTCCGCTGGCTTACCGGTTCACCCCTTTACTACCTCAGTGGAGATATATAACCAGATATCTGTTATATACCTGTGACTAATTTGAGAGTTGTCCTGCTCGAACACTCTGGCCAGGGGCCAAGCTTGCTTGTGCTTGTCTGATATAATCAAGAAGAAGAAGAAAATAGTCGTATTTCAGTGCAAGAAAAAGTGAGAGAGAGAGAGAGAGAGAGAGAGAGAGAGAGAGAGAGAGAGAGAGAGAGAGAGAGAGTGAGATGACGGCGGTGAACTCCAAGCACGGCTTCGAAAGGCTAAGAGTACGGTGCCAGGAGCTGTAATTCGGCTTACGCACACACCTTTGCTGAATACAGGCACGAATGTTATCATACCCGGGCTCCACCCACCACGGACGCCTGGCTACACCCACCACGGACGCCTGTCCACACCCACCACGGACGCCTGGCTACACCCACGACGGACGTCTGGCTACACCCACCATGGACGCCTGGCTACACCCACCATGGACGTCTGGCTCCACCCACCACGGACGCCTGGCTACACCCACCACGGACGCCTGTCCACACCCACCACGGACGCCTGGCTACACCCACGACGGACGTCTGGCTACACCCACCATGGACGCCTGGCTACACCCACCATGGACGTCTGGCTCCACCCACCACGGACGCCTGGCTACACCCACCACGGACGCCTGTCCACACCCACCACGGACGCCTGGCTACACCCACGACGGACGTCTGGCTCCACCCACCATGGACGTCTGGCTCCACCCACCACGGACGCCTGTCCACACCCACCACGGACGCCTGCCCACACCCACCACGGACGCCTGTCCACACCCACCACGGACGCCTGTCCACACCCACCACGGACGCCTGCCCACACCCACCACGGACGCCTGTCCACACCCACCACGGACGCCTGCCCACACCCACCACGGACGCCTGCCCACACCCACCACGGACGCCTGCTACACCCACCACGGACGCCTGGCTACACCCACCACGGACGCCTGTCCACACCCACCACGGACGCCTGGCTACACTCACCACGGACGCCTGGCTACACCCACCACGGACGCCTGGCTACACCCACCACGGACGCCTGGCTACACCCACCACGGACGCCTGGCTACACCCACCACGGACGCCTGGCTACACCCACCACGGACGCCTGGCTACACCCACCACGGACGCCTGGCTACACCCACCACGGACGCCTGGCTACACGCACTTACCATAACACCTGAGAACTTGCTCTGGCTGCCAGCACATTAATTATAATATTCAGGGTCGAGCGCTGAACCTGTAAGGGTCATACAACGTCTGCGGGGAAAGGGACGTAATTAGGCTTGATTCGAGGAACGGAGGTTAGCTCCAGTTCGTCGCACCAAAAGCCTTTCACCAACACCAAGGCGGAGAATGAGCGAGACGTCTTGTGTTGAAAGTCACGCCGTTGCAAGTCTCTCTCTCTCTCCCTCTTTTCGATTCTTGAAGATGGTACCGGAGAAAGGTGAAAGAATTCTTAAATACGGAAGCCTTGTAATGCTGGTGAAGACAATAGGCTGCTCTGACCCCATGTGAGTCGTGTGGTAGCTACAATACAATACATACTGCACTTGCTACACTACAATGATGTTAATTTGCATACGGCTCTCCTTAGCAGAGCCGATCGATGGCAACCGAGCATAAGAGGCCGGGATTCACGAGAGAGAGAGAGAGAGAGAGAGAGAGAGAGAGAGAGAGAGAGAGAGAGAGAGAGAGAGAGAGAGAGAGAGAGAGAGAGAGAGAGGAGAGAGAGAGAGAGAGAGAGAGAGAGAGAGAGAGAGAGAGAGAGAGATAGAGAGAGGGGAGAGAGAGAGAGAGAGGAGGAGAGAGAGGAGTGAGAGAGAGAGAGAGAGAGAGAGAGAGAGAGAGAGAGAGAGAGAAAGAGAGAGAGAGATATTAAATATACCTAGTGATACGATGATAAAGGGAAGTCCCATGGTTAATCGAGGACGTGGTGGTGGTGGACAGCCTGGGAATAAAACTTAGCACTACACACTGGTTATAAGGACTCTCGTGACACTACACACTGGTTATAAGGACTCTCGTGCGACATCTCGCTAACAAAGCAGCCACGAAACTTACTTTAATAACCCACATTACGTTGCAGCTCAACTTCACCAGCTGCAGACAACCAGCTGCAGACAGCTATACGAAGCATCACTTTGTTTATACCTGACTATATATCACTCTTCCTTGGGCTACTTCTCTCTTACCACACGCAGCTTGTGGTTCAGGCACGGGGAAACAAGTGTAGGCTGATTCCCCGACTCACGTCTGTCATTTCAACAAAAGCTTCGTCAAGAAAGACATGTTTGTGGTCTTACCACTATGTACAAGATTTTTTTTTTTTAATGTTCCGGACCTGTCGCAGCAATGTGGAAAGCTATTATACGACAGGACGGGCAGCCACCGGCATTTTCACTGCAGCTGCATTCTTCTCAAAGCTACTGTAATGATATCATTGCTCAGTTATTTCTCACCTAAAACGCTTTTTGGAAGAAACTTTCATAAAACGTCGCCCAGAAGTCATAATTACTGCCAAGCTAAAAGCTTTGCATCACTTTATAATGAGCCGAGGTTGCATAGCTGCTACAAGCTTGCAATGTTCACGGTAGAAACTACCGTTCTTTGTCAGTGCAGCACTGCAACACTTATCACTGCTTTCATCTTTACTATCATCTTCACTATTACTACTACTATTAGTACTATTAGTATTGCTACTACTATTAGTACTACTAATATTAGTATTACTACTACTATTAGTACTACTATTAGTACTATTACTACTACTATTACCACTACTACTACTACTGACACTGCAACTAATACTGCTGCTACTGCTACTATTATTACTGCAGCCACCACCAACCACCACCACCAACCATTAACCACCACGACCACCTACCACCAACCACGACCACCCACCACCACCATCACCACGCACCACCACCACCACCATCACCACCCACCACCACCACCACCTTCACTACCCACCACCACCACCACCATCACCACCCACCACCACCATCACCAACCACCACCACCACCACCAACCCCCACCACCACCACCACCACCAACCACCACCACCACCAACCACAGGGCATAAGGTCTTAGGAATGCATAATAATCTTGGGAGTTTGGCAATTAGTGCGGCAGGAGTGCAGGTTAGAGCCTCGACTCCACAAGTAATCAGTGAGCATATTAGGGAAAGAGGAACTAGGAACCTGCTAGTCCACCTGAGGGCCACCTGGTGTAAACCAGGTGCCCCCACATGATAACCACCTTATTTAGGCCAGGCAGGTGGTTCCACCTCATTTCCAATTGGGTGAATGGGAAACAAAGGTCTGTCCAACGTTTTGCACAACACAGAATTGCTGTTATTGTCTCAAGTGTCTCAAGATAAGAGGTAATTCTTATAAATCTTCCACTTGGTTTTCCTGTACACGCTTCTTAGTAGGTCCTCTCCTGAAATATTTCCTTTGCGACTAAGGAGGACTGGTCAGGGACCCAGTTTGGACATAAGATCAGCCCCCATCAATCAGAACACGGGTAGCAGAACCCATGAATCAGAACACAGGTAGCAGACCCAATCAATTAGAACACGGTTAGCAGCCCCCATGAATTAAAATACGGACAGCAGCCCCCATGAATTAGAATACGGACAGCAGCCACCATCAATGAGTTAGAACACGGGTTGCAGCCCAAATCAAGACGTCAGGACGTGGGTACCAGGTGAAAACGACTACATCAAAGGCACGATTTTTTTTCCAGCAGGAAAAGAACCAGGAAATATACAGCAGTACAGCAGACAGTAGTACAGCAGACAGCAGAGAAAAGTAATCGGATATGTAGGACCGAGAGAGAAAAGGGGGGAGGGGGAACAGCACTTCTAAAAAAAGAAAATATAGCTATACAATTTTTTTTTGGTCCTAAAGAAAGGAGATTCGCGTTTGAGGTGTGACTCAAAAGACGGGAGAAATTAAAATCTCATTTTTCCCCATATTAATGTGAAAAACTGGGAATTAGTGATTCAATTGTAACAAATTACTTTGATAATTACTTTGAATTATATGTATTTTTTTCCTTCTTCGTTATAGTGCAAGGAATATCTTTTGTGAACAATTTGTATGTGTGATACTGTGAGTTCTTGCAAGGTGTTGAACCTTCTCACAATATGCTGAACCTTCTCACAAGATGTTGAACCTTCTCACAAGATGTTGAACCTTCTCACAAGATGTTGAACCTTCTCACAAGATGTTGACCTTTCACAAGATGTTGACCTTCACAAGATGTTGACCCTTCTACAAGATGTGAACCTTCCAAGATGTTGACCTTCACAAGATGTTGAACCTTCTCACAAGATGTTGACCCTTCTCACAAGATGTTGAACCTTCTCACAAGATGTTGACCCTTCTCACAAGATGTTGACCTTCTCACAAGATGTTGACCCTTCTCACAAGATGTTGAACCTTCTCACAAGATGTTGACCCTTCTCACAAGATGTTGAACCTTCTCACAGATGTTGACCTTCTCACAAGATGTTGACCCTCTCACAGATGTTGAACCTTCACAAGATGTTGACCCTTCTCACAAGATGTTGAACCTTCTCACAAGATGTTGACCCTTCTCACAAGATGTTGAACCTTCTCACAAGATGTTGAACCTTCTCACAAGATGTTGAACATTCTCACAAGATGTTGAACATTCTCACAAGATGTTGAACCTTCTCACAAGATGTTGAACATTCTCACAAGATGTTGAAACTTCTCACAAGATGTTGAACTTTCTCAAAAGATGCTAAACTTTCTCACAAGATGCTAAACTTTCTCACAAGATGGTGAACCTTCTCACAAGAAGTTGAACATTCTCACAAGATAGTGTAACTTCTCACAAGATAATGTAACTTTTTACGAGATAATGTAACTTTTCACGAGATAAAGTAACTTCTCACAAGATAAAGTAACCTCACAAGACTCACCAGACACAATTGAAAAGGTCACTAAACTTTCGCACAAGACACTCACAAATATGCGACTTTCTGATGAGATTCTGTCGCTGGGCGTCACCAGCCTCACCTGTAACGAGAGGAAATGCAGAATTAGAAGCATCAACGGCAGTGTGTGTGTACTTACCTAATTGTGGTTGGAGTGGTCTAATCACAGCTCCTGGCCCCGCCTCTTCACTGGTCGCTACTCTCTCCCTGCTCCATGAGCTTTATCATACATCTTCTTAAAGCTATGTATGGATCCTACCTCCATTACATCACTTCCCAGACTATTTCACTTCCTGACAACTCTGTGACTGAAGAAATACTTCCTAACATCCCTGTGGTTCATCTGAGTCTTCAACTTCCAACTGTGTCCCCTTGTTGCTGTGTCCCATCTCTGGAACATTCTGTCTCTGTCCACCTTGTCGATTCCTCTCAGTATTTTATATGCAGATATCATATCCCCGCTATCTCTTCTGTCTTCCAATGTCGTCAGGTCGATTTCCCTTACCCTCTCCTCGTAGGACATACCCCTTTGCTCCGGGACTAGTCTTGTTGCAAATCTTTGCACTTTCTCTAGTTTCCTTACATGTTTGGCTAGGTGAGGATTCCAAACTGGTGCTGCATACTCCAGTATGGGCCTAACGTACACAGTGTACAGGGTCCTGAATGACTCCTTATTAAGATGTCGGAATGCTGTTCTTAGGTTTGCCAGGCGCCCATATGCTGCAGCAGTTATTTGGTTGATGTGCGCCTCAGATGTGACCGGTGTGTGTGTGTGTGTGTGTGTGTGTGTGTGTGTGTGTGTGTGTGTGTGTGTGTGTGTGTGTGTGTGTGTGTGTGTGTAGGAAACACAAAGTGCGCAAGTCTGTAGATAAATGGTTCAGAGAACCGACAAAGAAGAATGGTGAAGATCAGAAGGAGTTTGAGGTAATCAGTCCCTCAGTCTTGAAAAGAATCCAGCAGATGTTGTATTCATCGACATCGACTCCAGGTTGAGGGAATGATTACCTCAAACTCCTTCTGATCTTCACTATTCTCCTTTGTATTGGACTGATGAAGCCACTGTGTGGCAAAACTTTTCCTCAATAAAGATACCCAAGTGTTGCACATGTGACTAACGGATGCCACTTTAAACGATAAATTAGTATTAAAAGACTTAGTCCAACTTAGCCCAACTTTGGGCCCAACTTAGGCCAACTTGCGTGGCAGGAAGATGGTAGGTAATGGTGTGAGAGAGATGGAAGACAAGAAGTGATAATGAGGGTACAGAGACAGGAGATGAAAGGGAGGGGGAGAGGCGGGGGGGGGAAGAGATACCATAAGATGTTGACGATATCCTTATCGGTCTAGGGAAGACTCCCTGCTCAGATGAAGACTAAGTCACATGTGCAACATCTGATTTTTTTTTTTTGTGGACGTTTCGCCATCCAGATTAAAGACATAAATGAATAGGTGAAAATCCAATGCTCAGACATCAGTGGTTAAAGGAAGGTACACTGTACAGTGTACAGGCGTCAATGGTCAGGTGAAATTATAGTGTGCAGAGATAGGTTCGCTAGATGAAGACCCTGTGAAGTTCGGTATTGATAAAACCACTGGTGGGCGAAACGTCTACAAATAAAGATACGCAGATGTTGCACATGTGTCTAATTCTTCATGGTGACGGTATTATATAAACCCTTCATGTAAACTCCCTGCTCAGGTTGACTGATTTCATTAATCTGTGCAGAGAATCTATCATGTGTGATGAATATTGACAGGGGTAAAAACATTCCGTGCTTGCGAATCTCTCCCCTCTCCCCACTTGCCCCTTCCCAAGTTCCGTACCTGCGTTTCCACCCTTCTCCAACTCCGGACATGTTCTTCCCTCTTTCCCCAGCTCCGTACCTGCGTTTTCCCCTCCTCCTCTCCCGTACCTTCATTCCCCCCTCCCCTTTCCATGTTCGTACCCCACCTCACTTCCGTAGCTACATCACCTGCTCTCTCAAACATTAACACACGTCAAAGTATTTGCCTCTCATTACCATTTCAATGAATTACTGTTCTTCACACGTTCAATGGGATTATCCTCTTGAAAGCTTCACTATAAGTAGAACAAACTCCCAAGCAGCGTCACTGAAGCTAAAACCTTGTGTAGCCTGAAAAGTGGCACAATTGGACATGTGTAAAGTCCTAATCCTTGGGAATGAAAATAACCCTCGTAGTTACAACCCAGGTGTTGTAGAGCCTGATCACATAGAATGTGAAAATGTCAACACAACAGTGCTTAAGTGTGCGTAATAAGGCTAACAGGAGTCCAAAAGTTATTTACAGGTCTGTGCATCACTAGTAAGGCCTCACTTAGATTGTGCTGCTCGGTTTTGGTCTCCTTCCTATAGGATGGATATAAGTTCATTGATATAAGTTCATAAAGAGAAGCATGGCAAGAATTATCTCTCATCAGTATATGCGAATATGCTGCAGTTTTGTCAAGATTGATGGACTGAACACATTGACTCCAGGCTGAGGGACTGATTACCTCAAACTCCTCTTATTCCACCTTTTTCTGCACTGGACTGAAGAAGCTACTGTGTGGTGAAATGTTTCCAGGATAAATGTTGCAAGCATGACGACGTTGATCCACTGTATAAGGAATCTCCCATATGAAGATAGACTTAGAGCCTTGAACCTTCACTTTCTTGAGAGACGCAGAATGAGAGGAGATATCATTGATTTATATAAATGAATGATGGGCATAAACAAAGGCAATATAAATAAAGTACTGAGAATATCGAAAAAAGTAAGAACCAGAAATGACGGATTTAAGTTAGATAAATTTAAATTTAGGAAGGATATAGGTAAATACTGGTTTTCAAACAGAGTTGTCGATGCGTTGAACAATCTTCCGAGACGGTAATAGAGGCTAAGAATTTGGGTAGGGCTGGGTTTCATTAGTGCCTGAGGTCCTGAAGCTAATTTTTGGGAAGCTTTGGGAAAAGGTTAATGAGTGGATAGGAATGATTGATTTAGAGAAGGACTTGACAAGTTTGGGCCATTAGGCCTGCTGCAGTGTTCCTCCATTTTTAAGTTCAAGTGTGACTTGGTTCTGTTTAGCTTGGGCCAGTCGGCCTGCTGCAGTGCTCCTTATTTCTTATGTTCTCTCTCCTTCCCAATCAAAATATCCTAGTGAAATACTACTAATCCCTCAAAAAAAAAAAAATCTAGCAAAGTGACCAATCCCCATTCTTTCCCATGAATTAGTTGTAGTAAAGGGGCCATCCCCATTTTCCTCACTTCCATTTACCTTATTAAAGGGTCCTCCCTCCCCCCTTTAAATTACCAAATCGTTAAACATCGGTAAAAATCCATTCCCAAGGCTTTGTGAAACTGGCAGAGTTGTGGCCTCTTATATACGCTTGAAGAGCCAGCGGCAGGAATCTAGAAACAATGAAAGCAGTGCCCATTTGTCCATGAAACAGCACGAGCGTGGAGGCTTGGTGGGTTGTGGATGAGGGTTGGTGGGTTGTGGATGAGGGTTGGTGGGTTGTGGATGAGGGTTGGTGGGTTGTGGATGAGGGTTGGTGGGTTGTGGATGAGGGTTGGTGGGTTGTGGACGAGACTTGGCGGATCGTGGGCACGGGTAGCGGGTTGTGGGAGTGTGCAAGAGTTACTGGGTTATATGTGTGGGTAATTGGTGTGGGCGTGGGTCAGTAGGTTATGTGGGCGTGGTTGGTTGGTGGATAGATGGTAGCATGTGTGGGTAGTGGATAGGTGAGTGCTTTCGAAAGAAAAGTGAGTGATACTGAGAGACCACTTTCACTGCTCCTCTCAAGCGTTTAACAAAGAAATATTATTTTGCCACAGACCGGGCCGCGGGGGCGTTGACCCCCGCAACTCTCTCCAGGTAAACTCCAGGTAAACACAGCACTGAACCCACGAACCTTGACGTGGATGTCCCGAAAATAATATATTACCAAGAATCAGGACATATATGGTAGAGATAGCGATGATATTTTTGCTACCTGAAAAGAGGAATGGAAACGGCTATATACTTTCATGTCAAATCCCAGTAATCTAGTTCACAGGAAAAGGTTCTTTGAAAATAATGCACAATAATACATCCTGGATGAACTTACAATGAAAGGGACTTCACTGTAAGACCTAATCTTACACGTCCAGTCAGTTCATTACACTTTACAGTCACCATTCTGACCAGATTAAGTTCAGTTTCTAGGTGCACTCAGACTGTGTTGCCAAAGACAAAGTTGCAATTGCAATACAGAACTGTTTACAAAAGAATGTCGAGTTAGCTGACTATATAGTCAATAAGGAAAATAAGAACACAAAGGAATTTGGTATTAAATTGCAAATTTATCACAAAAACTGTATTGAAGAACTTTAAAATGCAATATCTACTCACCATGCAACGGTATCTCATTATGAGTAAGACACAAAACACAACTAACCCGCACATAGGAGAGGACCTTACCACGACGTTTCGGTCCGACTTTGGCCGAAACATCGGTCGCAAAGTCACACTAACAGGGAAGATGAGGAGACCAGTTAGTGTCCAAGTCGGAGCGAAACGTCGTGGTACGCTCCTCTCCATGTGAGGGTTATTTATGTATTGTTTCAGTCACGTTATTGTAACTCTTTGTTCTTCGTTATGATTAAGACATGTTCAAGACAATAAAAATGCCTGAATGTTGCACATGTGTCTTACTCATCATGTGTTTTATTCATCATGTGTCTTACTCATCACGTGTCTTACTCATCATGTGTTTTAGTCATCATGTGTCTTACTCATCACGTGTCTTACTCATCATGTGTTTTATTCATCATGTGTCTTACTCATCATGTCTTGCTTGGTTCTTGTAGGATTGGGTAGTCCTGTGATTTAAGGCGTCATGTGGTTCTCGCTCACAATGATGGGCCAGTACAACATGGGTTCGAACCCTGGCTAGTGCAGTGTTGTTATTGATCAATACCACTCGT
This sequence comes from Cherax destructor, assembly GCA_009830355.1. Lineage (NCBI taxonomy): Eukaryota > Metazoa > Arthropoda > Malacostraca > Decapoda > Parastacidae > Cherax > Cherax destructor. Next base: position 189,613 of record WNWK01001554.1, read on the forward strand.
TCGTGTTACAATAATATATATATATATATATATATATATATATATATATATATATATATATATATATATATATATATATATATATATATATATATGATAATCGACTTTAAATAATCAACATTCATTGTGTGAGCGCCAGAGCCTATCAAGTTAGAAAGAGTGGAATATTTGCCCCCCTCCCCCAGGACTCAGGACCGTCCTCACCAAAACAATGGAGAAGAATGTTAACGCGAGAAACACTCCTAAAAAAATGCGGAGTTTTTATTCTTTCTTTTCAAATACAATTCTCTCTCTTCTTGTACGGTAATTTTGTATTTGTTTTTCTTGTGCAAGCACACACACACAAATACACACACAATTAGACGATGATCAGGTAAGCCTACAAAGATATATGGACAGACTGCAAGGCTGGTCTGACAAATAGCTACTGGAGTTTAACCCCAGCAAGTGCAATGTCATGAAGTTTGGTTTATGGAAGGGCAAAGAAGATAATAGATGGAGTACAGCCTAGGAGGTCAAAAGCTGCAAAATTCATTCAAGGAAAAGGATATTGGGGTGAGCATCATACCGAGCATATCTCCTGAGGCGCACATCACCCAAAAGACTGCTACAATATATGGGTGCCTGGCAAACTTAAGAATAACGTTTCGAAATCTAAGTAAGGAGTCATTCAAGACACTGTACGCTGTGTACGTCAGGCCCATACTGGAGTGTGCAGCACCAGTATGGAACCCACGTCTGGTCAAGCACGTCAGGAAAGTAGAGAAAGGTTGTCAACAAGAGCTAAGGGGTATGTCCTGAGAGGAGAGGTTAAGGGAAATCGGCTTGACATCACTGGAGGACAGGATGGATAGGGAAGACATGATAACGACATATAAAATACTGAGAGGTATTGGTGGATAGGGACAGGATGTTCCAGAGATGTGACACAGCAACAAAGGTCACAACTGGAAGTTGAAAATTCAGATGAGTCACAGGGATGTTAGGAAGTTCTTCAGTCATAGGGTTGTCAGGAAGTGGAACAGTCCTGAGAGTGATGTAGTGGAGGAAGGATCTATACACAGCTTTAAGAAGAGGTATGATAAAGCTCTTGGGGCAGGGAAATAATGGACGTAGTAGTGACCAGTGAAGAGACGGGGCCAGGAGCTGTGACTTGACCCCTGCAACCACAAATAGGTTAGTAACAAAAAAAGGCACAATACCGTGACTGGAACAATACACAAATAACCCACACATAGAAGAGAGGAGCTTACGACGACGTTTCGGTCCGACTTGGACCATTTACAAAGTCACACTAACAAAAAGGAGAGAAGGAGGGAGTATATATAGGCCAGCAGACGGACGGGACAAGAGAGGTAGTAGGAAAGGAGGAAGAGAGGTAGTGGTAGAGTAGTAGTAGTAGTGGAGTCAGTCGAATACTAAGAAAGAAGAGCACTGCAAGGGAGCTAGGGGCCCACAAGAGAGCTAGGGGCCCATAGAGGGTAGGAGCAAGAACAAAGAGGGGGAGAAATAAATAATAAAGGTCAAATACCCATGGCAGTAGAAAGAAAACCCGAATGAGAAAGAGGAAAGGGGAAAGGGAGAAGGGGAAAAAAGAATCAGGTTAAGTTACGAGTGTTCTGAAGTTTGGAGCATTTTACAATGTAATGGGAAAGGAAGGCATCTACAGAGACAAAGCCAGGAATAAGATTCATACAAGGAACTCTCCTGTCCTCTGCCTTCCTTACATTTCCGGTCTTTCTAATCTCAACAACTCTCCGTTCCTTAGACATCAAACTTACTTTCCGCCAGACTAACACTCTTCGCACTAATCTAGTTCATACCTCTCCTCCCTCTATAGATTCTCCTGGTGTCTACTCTATTTCTTGTTCCTCCTGTCCTCTTCAGTACTTTGGAGAAACTGGTCGTTCTCTTTCTAACAGACTCAGAGAGCACAAAAATAGTGTTAGGCTTGCCGACACCAACAACGCTCTTTTCTGTCATGTCAGATATCACAGTCATCCTATTGATTGGTCTTCTGCTAAAACTGTCTATCCTACGTCTAACTTTCACAGTCGCCGTCTGGTTGAATCCTCCTTTATACACAACTTTCCTTGTATGAATCTTAGCCCTGGCTTTGTCTCTGTAGATGCCTTCCTCTCCCATTACATTGTTAAATGCTCCAAAACTTCAGAACACCCGTGACTTAACATGATTTGTTTTTCCCCTTCTCCTTTTCCTCTTTCTCCTTTGGGTTTTCTTTCTTCTGCCTTGGGTATTGTTCTTTATTATTTATTTTCCCCTCTGTGTTGCTCCTACCCATTGTGGGCCCCTAGCTCCCTTGTGGGCCCCTAGCTTCCTTGCAGTGCTCCTCTTTCTTAGTATTTGATAATACTAGTTCCTTGATAATGTGAGAAGTCACGAAAGCGCTTGGAATTTCGCTCTTCTTTCACACACTTCCCCTCCCCCTCTATTTCTCTTTCCTCCAAATTTCTCCCTTCCCATAAATTCCTTCTTCCTCTCCTATCCTCCCAATAACCACCTTACCACCCCCTACTTTTTCCCCATCTCTATTCTCCTACCCGCTACCCCCCACCTTCCCGCAACACCATCAAGCTTACCCCCATACCCCTCCAACCCCCACTCTGCCAACACAAACATTTTATGTCCCTTTAAAATCACTCTCCTTCAAGACTTGAGAAGTTAATGTCTCCATAAAAGCGAGAGATGAACATATTTATGAAGGAGCACAGTTGGCACAGCCTCGCAATCCTACAATCCATAGCTTAAAAAAAAGGTGAGGAAAAAAAATGAACAGGGGAGAGACAGAGTGACAGGAGAGATAGACTGGCAGGAGAGACTGACAGAAGAGATACACTGACAGGAGAGATACACTGATAGAGAGGTACACTGACAGAGAGATACACTGACAGAGATACACTGACAGAGAGAGATACAGTGTCGCAGAGATTCACTGACAGAGGGGTACACTGACATAGAGATACAGTGACAGATACACTGACAGAGAGATACACTGACAGAGGGGTACACTGACAGAGAGATACACTGACAGATACACTGACAGAGAGATACACTGACAGAGAGATACACTGACAGAGAGATACACTGAGAGATGGATACACTGACAGAGAGATACACTGACATAGAGATACACTGAGAGAGGGATACACTGACAGAGAGATACACTGACATAGAGATACACTGACATAGAGATACACTGACATAGAGATACACTGACAGAAAGATAAACTGGCATAAAGATACACTGACAGGAGAAAGATAAACTGACAGGAGAAAGATACACTGACAGGAGAAAGATACACTGACAGGAGAAAGATACACTGACAGGAGAAAGATACACTGACAGGAGAAAGATACACTGACAGCAGAAAGATACACTGACAGGAGAAAGATATACTGACAGGAGAAAGATACACTGACAGGAGAAAGATACACTGACAGGAAAAGATACACTGACAGGAGAAATATACACTAACGGTACATTTAGAATATTCAAATTTCGCTTCTGTATTTTGTTCTTAGGTTGACCAAATGGACATGATATGAGGAGGAGGAAGATTAGGAAGAGGAAGAGGAGGAGGAGGAGGAGGAGGAGGAGGAGGAAGAGGAAGAGGAGGAGGAGGAAGAGGAAGAGGAAGAGGAGAAGAAAAAGAGGAGGATGAAGAGGAGGAGAAGAAGAGGAGGGAGGGGGAGAAAGAGGAAGAGGAGGGTGGAGGAGGAAGATGAGGAGGGCATTTGTTGATGTGGGAGAGGAGAGAGAGAGGTCACATTTAACAGATGATAGGAGAGAGAGGTCACATTTAACGGATGATGGGAGAGAGAGGTCACATTTAACGGATGATGGGAGAGAGAGGTCACATTTAACGGATGATGGGAGAGAGAGGTCACATTTAACGGATGATGGGAGAGAGGGGACACATTTAACGAGTAATGTAATAGAGGGGACACATTTAACGAGTAATGGAATAGAGGGGACACATTTAACGAGTGAGGGCAACGTGACTTAGAGGCCACGATTAACGAGTGAAGTAACGAGAAAGGTCACATCTAACAGTAGAAGGGAAACAGTGAGGGTCACACTTAACAGAGAGGAGAAACAAGAACGACTTAGAAAACTTAAGTCATTAAACGAAATAAATTATTCATGGTCCGGGAGATGTAATTATTACTGGGGAAGCGCTAAGCCCGTAGGAGCCACACGCACACACATCTTGCGGAAATAGGGGGTAATCATGAAGAAGGGGTGTAACTCCAATTTCTTGGATCAAGAGCCCTTATAAAGACCAGTGTTTTCGTATTCTAATTTCTCCCCTACGCTAAATACTGCCCCTTACCTCGTCTCCCCTACTTTAAATACCACCCCCACCCCGTCTCCCCACCCCAATATAACCCTCCCCTCCTCAATACAACCAAATCTACCCCGTATCTTTTCAATACAACCTCCTCCTCCTCAATTCAGTACTCCCCCTCAGTACAACCCCACCTCCCTACCTCAATAAATCCCCAACTCTTCACCTCAATGCAACCCCTTTCCCCATTGCAACCCCACCTCAATGCAATCCCTTCCCCCAGTGCAGCCTTACCTCAATGCAATCCCTTTCCCACCAGTGCAGCCCCACCTCAATGCAACCCCTCCCTCCAGTGCAGCCCCACCTCAATGCAATCCCTTCTCCAGTGCAGCCCCACCTCAGTGCAATCCCAATTCCCTGCCTCAATACAACCCCCTCCCCCTCAGTACACCTGCACCTCATGGCAATCCCCCTCCAAACCTCCATACAACCCCACCCACCTTCCTCAGTGAAGTACCACCTCCCCACCTCAGTACAACCACACCCACCTTACCCCTCAGTGCAGTACCACCTCCCCACCTCAGTACAACCCCACCCATCTTCTTCCTCAGTGCAGTACCACCTCCCTACCTCAGTACAACCCCACCCACCTTACCCCTCAGTGCAGTACCACCTCCCTACCTCAGTACAACCCCACCCACCTTACCCCTCAGTACAGTAACACCTTCCCACCTCAGTACAACCCCACCCATCTTCTTCCTCAGTGCAGTACCACCTCTCCTCCCCCCCTACATACACACACCAAGAAAAATATTCCCCTCAAAGTCTCCAATAAACAAAATTTAGCGAGGACACACGCCAGGAAGCAAGTTTTAACACGCCTTATAAATTTCCCCTTGGCGAGGCTGCTGGCTGCCTGCACACCAGTACATGGCAGGCAGCAACGGTCATCTCAGGACCATTGCTCCGATGGTCAACGGAGGCCTCGGCCCGTTGCTCTGATTGGTAACGGAGGATCTGAACTCGTTGCTTAGGTCAACGGAGGACCTGGCCCGTTGCTCTGATTGGCAACGGAGGACCTGAACCCGTTGCTTAGGGCAACGGAGGACCTGGCCCGTTGCCCTGGTGGTCAACAGCGGAGGGACAACACAAACACCGTTGCAGCAACACCAACTACACCACCATCAGCACTACAACCACCACCACCACTACCTACAGCCACACCAACAGCAAAAATTAGCCACACCAACAAAAGCAACACCATCACCACCAACAACAGCAGCCACACTAGCAACAACAACAGCAATATCAACAGCAAAAACATCAACACCAATACCAACAACAATAGCAATAACAGTAGCAACAACAACAACAACAACAGCAACATCAACACCAATACCAACAACAATAGCAAGAACCACAATAGCAATAACAACAATAGCCACAACAAAAGTGGCAACAAGAGCAGCAACAACAACAACAACCCCGCACTATAAGTTCCCCTGGATGTCAAACTCCCGGAAAATGAAGCCATGTAATGGACACACAACATGATAAACAAGGTTAATTACCTTAATAACCTTTAATTATGGATATAATTAGAGTAAGCACACACGACGGGAGGCTGAGCACCAGAGTCTCTCTCAATGAGCAAGGAAAGAAGCAAGGTAGGAAGAAAGATAATGGAAAGTAGAGGATTTAAAGAATAAGAAACATAAAGCTTTGTGAATAAGTTCTGATAGCTTGTTTGCTTTCTAAGATAAAGACTGACAGCACTTGAAAGTAAACTATCTCTGTGTATATGTGTGTTTATATGTGTGTACTCACCTAGTTGTGGTTGCAAGGGTCGGGTCACAGGTCCTGGCCCCGCCTCTTCACTGGTTGCTACTAGGTCACTCTTCCTGCTTCTGTGTGTGTGTACTCACCTAGTTGTACTCACCTAGTTGTTGTTGCAGGGGTCGAGACATAGCTCCTGGCCCCGCCTCTACACTGGCCGCTACTGGGTCACTCTCCCTGCGCCATGAGCTTTATCATACCTATTCTTAAAGCTATGTATATAACCTGCCTCCACTACATCGCTTCCCAAACTATTCCACTTCCCGACCACTCTGTGACTGAAGAATACTTCCTAACATCCCTGTGATTCATCTGAGTCTTCAACTTCCAACTGTGTCCCCTTGTTGCTGTGTCCCATCTCTGGAACATTCTGTCTCTGTCAACCTTGTCAATTCCTCTCAGTATTTTATATGTCGTTATCATCGTTATCATGTGTGTGTGTGTGTGTGTGTGTGTGTGTGTGTGTATGTGTGTGTGTGTGTGTATGTGTGTATGTGTGTATGTGTATGTGTGTATGTGTGTGTGTGTATGTGTATGTGTGTGTGTGTGTGTGTGTGTGTGTGTGTGTGTGTAAAAGCTGTCACATTTTTATGGAAATTTTACAGCTTTTATTTACAAATTATTCTCTTTTTTAACTTTCCAACTTCGCCAAATCTTTTTTTCCAGCTGCTGCGTTCCTTGAGAGAGAGAGAGAGAGAGAGAGAGAGAGTCTGTCCCTGCATTAATTGGGGTAGGTTGTTGGTACGCAGGGAAGGAGGGCCACTTACTGCCAAGGTTCTGATAAGGCACGTCTTGCAGCCTCTGAGTAGTGACCAGGTGATGGTGCCGTGTCTCCAGTGACCAGGTGATGGTGCCGTATCTCCAGTGACCAGGTGATGGTGCCGTATCTCCAGTGACCAGGTGATGGTGCCGTATCTCCAGTGACCAGGTGATGGTGCCGTGTCTCCAGTGACCAGGTGATGGTGCCGTGTCTCCAGTGACCAGGTGATGGTGCCGTGTCTCCAGTAACCAGGTGATGGTGCCGTGTCTCCAGTGACCAGGTGATGGTGCCGTGTCTCCAGTGACCAGGTGATGGTGCCGTGTCTCCAGTAACCAGGTGATGGTGCCGTGTCTCCAGTGACCAGGTGATGGTGCCGTGTCTCCAGTAACCAGGTGATGGTGCCGTGTCTCCAGTGACCAGGTGATGGTGCCGTGTCTCCAGTGACCAGGTGATGGTGCCGTGTCTCCAGTAACCAGGTGATGGTGCCGTGTCTCCAGTGACCAGGTGATGGTGCCGTGTCTCCAGTAACCAGGTGATGGTGCCGTGTCTCAAGTGACCAGGTGATGGTGCCGTGTCTCCAGTGACCAGGTGATGGTGCCGTGTCTCCAGTAACCAGGTGATGGTGCCGTGTCTCAAGTGACCAGGTGATGGTGCCGTGTCTCCAGTAACCAGGTGATGGTGCCGTGTCTCAAGTGACCAGGTGCTGCTGCTGCCGTGCCTCCAGGGACTAGGTGCTTGCCGTGGCTCACCTTCTTGATTCCTCCCTCATCATAGCACAAAATATGCTGATGATAAATAAGCGTGTAGCAGGGAGGCAAGGTTATCAGAGAGAGAGAGAAAGTAATAGAGCCAACGAGAGAGCAAGTGAGAGAGATAGAGCACGCTAGTTGACGTGAAGAGCTTCCTTAAACCCACACCACGAACCTCTACAGATTATTAATTATTATTATTATGATAATTATTTATTATTATTATTATTATTATTATAAATATTATTATTATTATTATTATTATTATAAATATTATTATTATTATTATTATTATTATTATTATTATTATTATTATTATTATTATTATAAATATTATTATTATTCTTGTTGTTGTAATTAATATTATTATTATTATTATTATTATTATTAATATTATTATTATTATTATTATTTAAAACAAGTGCTAAACCTTCATGAGTCACACAGCTCTTACTTCTACAGAAAGGTTTGTCGTGGTGAGGATCACTTGGAACGCTGCGACAACCCTCAAGGGCAAAGAAATGAAAAAAAAAATAGTTATCGGAGCTCCCTACAACACCTGGTAGGTTTTGGTAAAGGACCGACAAGGGGATACTCACGCTTGGGTCCAGGACCGATAGGGGATACTCACGCTTGGGTTCAGGACCGACAGGGGATACTCACGCTTGGGTCCAGGACCGAGAGGGGATACGCTTGGGTCCAGGACCGACAGGGATACTCACGCTTGGGTCCAGGACCGACAAGGAATACTCGCTCGCCGGGCACAATTTTTCCCTCTCAATCGACAGGATTGAATTGCCGCTCCCAGAAATCAAGAAAATCTTAAGCTACTTGCATAATTATTTCCGTGGCTACGATGGAGGAGGACATTCCATCTTCTTTATTATATATATATATATATATATATATATATATATATATATATATATATATATATATATATATATATATATATATATATATATATATATATAAAGAGGAGCTTACGACGACGTTTCGGCCCGACTTGGACCATTTACAAAGTCACACTAACACACAACAGGTGGAAGGAGTATATATAGGCAGGCAGACAGGGGGAGGGTACAAGAGAGTGGGGTAATAATGGAGGTAGTAGTGGAAGTGGTAGTAGTAGTAGTGGAGACAGTCATATTCTAGGAAAGGAGCACTGCAATGAAGCTGGCGGCCCACATGGGTGGGACGAGAACACAGAGGGAGGAAAAGGCGAATAAAATAAAGAAGGACAAATACAAGGCAAAAGAAAAGAAAAGAAAACATAGGAGAAAAAGGAGAAGGGGGAAGAGATGAAAGGGGAAGGAATCAGGTTAAGTCACGGGTGTTCTGAAGTTGGGAGCATTTAACAATGTAATGGGAGAGGAAAGCATCAACAGAGACAAAGCCAGGGCTAAGATTGATTGGTCTTCTGCTAAAACTGTCTACCCTACGTCCAACTTTCACAGTCGCCGCCTGGTTGAATTCTCCCTTATACACAACTTTCCCTGTATGAAACTTAGCCCTGGCTTTGTCTCTGTTTATGCTTTCCTCTCCCATTACATTGTTAAATGCTCCCAACTTCAGAACACCCGTGACTTAACCTGATTTCTTCCCCTTTCATCTCTTCCCCCTTCTCCTTTTTCTCCTATGGGTTTTCTTTTCTTTTCTTTTGCCTTGTATTTGTCCTTCTTTATTTTATTCGCCTTTTCCTCCCTCTGTGTTCTCGTCCTACCCATGCGGGCCGCCAGCTTCATTGCAGTGCTCCTTTCCTAGAATATGACTGTCTCCACTACTACTACTACCACTTCCACTACTACCTCCATTATTACCCCACTCTCTTGTACCCTCCCCCTGTCTGCCTGCCTATATATACTCCTTCCACCTGTTCTGTGTGTTAGTGTGACTTTGTAAATGGTCCAAGTCGGGCCGAAACGTCGTCGTAAGCTCCTCTCTTTTATATGTGCGGGTTGTGTGTGTATTGTTCCAGTCACGGTATTGTGCTTTTTTTGTTATATATATATATATATATATATATATATATATATATATATATATATATATATATATATATATATACAGTGAACCCCTGGTTAACGGCCGGCTCCAAACACTAACAATTATGTAAGTGTATTTTTTAAGTGCTTTTGTAAGTGTATGTTTGGGGTTCCAAAAGACTACTCTAATTTACATTATTCCTTATGTTAATAAATTCGTTCGATAACGGCACTTGAACAGCATTCTGGTACGAATTATGGCTGTTAACCGGGGTCCACTGTATATATATATATATATATATATATATATATATATATATATATATATATATATATATATATATATATATATATATATATATATATATATATAAGTGCTTTATTAATTGACAGAATACATTGACATAAAACACAAACATGAACATGAATACAATGGTACAATATATCAAAGATTATGAATCTCCTTCAGCTCCTCCGAAGCCGGACGCGAGCCCAGTATGCAGCATGCATTTTCCCTCTGGATGGCCACGCTGAGGAGCTGGAACATGAATGTGGCTGCCCTTGGATCCCTGATGGTGTCGATGAGTCTGGAACCCAGTTCTTTAAGGAAACGTGTTGAATTTTTTCCCATGCTCCCAAGGTCTCTGATCCCACTGGATCATATATATATATATATCAACAGTATCTCTTAAATCTTTTGTACCATATTATGTAATAAAATATACCTATTGGTAAAAAAAAAAAAAAAAAAAAAAAAAAGATGGGGTGGTAGGAGAAGTGGAATATTCAAATGGCATCAGGAAGAAATCCAAATATTCTTTCTTGAAGCCTTTTTATCCACTTCTCCGAGGCTATGGGTCCCACAATTTGTACCAGAGGTGGACCCCATTATATATTCTATATATATATATATATATATATATATATATATATATATATATATATATATATCAAGGTTTTAATGTTCATTTGTGGGTTTGTGGGTTTGTTTGTGTTTTTTTTCTATGACTCGGTCCCTGGGAAAGCCAGTGTAACTAAAATATATCACATGGGTTAGTTGTACCCAGGAGATGGCTTTAGAGATAGAGAGAGAGAGAGAGAGAGAGAGAGAGAGAGAGAGAGAGAGAGAGAGAGAGAGAGAGAGAGAGAGAGAGAGAGAGAGACAGAGACAGACAGACAGACAGAGACAGAGCAGAGACAGAGACAGAGACAGAGAGACAGAGACAGAGAAACAGAGAGACAGAGAGAGAGACAGAGAGAGAGAGAGAGAGAGAGAGAGAGAGAGAGAGAGAGAGAGAGAGAGAGAGAGAGAGAGAGAGAGAGAGGGAAAGAGAGAGAGAGAGAGAGAGAAAGAGAGAGAGAGAGAGAAAGAGAGATAGTAGTCAAGAGAAAGCGGACCTCTTTGCCGAACACTTTGCTACCAAAATGCAAGTTCCTGATCCAGCAAGGGACTCTCCTTGGCTATCTGCAAGAACTGTGTCAAAACTGTCAGTGGTGACAATAAGTCAGGAGGAGGTGCAGCTTCTTAAATCGCTTGACCAAGAAAAGGCTGTGGGCCCAGACAAGTTGAGCCCAAGATTGCTGAGTAGATGTGCAGACCAGCTAGCAGCACCTCTAACTAGCATCTTTCAGCACTGCCTAGTACAGTGTAAATGGTCTTCTCTGTGGAAAGAGGCAAATGTAGTCCGTGTTCACAAAAAGAAGAGCAGAGCAGAAATCAGCAACTACAGACCAGTGTCACTCCTGTCAATCACTGGCAAGATCCTTGAGACAATAATCTCAAGACAAATGACAGAGTTTTTTGACTACTACTCACTACTTTGTGACCGTCAATATGGCTTCAGGAAAGGTTACTCTGCTGCTGATCTGTTGTTAAACCTCTCTACTAAATGGCACCAGTCACTGGATGAATCCAAAGTCAGCTGTGTGGTGGCACTGGACATTGCTGGTGCTTTCGAACGAGTATGGCACCAGGGCCTCTTGGCAAAACTGCAAGCACTGGGAATTGCAGGCTCTACACTATGTCTCCTCAGTGATTACCTTCATGGTAGATCTCTAAGGGTAGTTCTCAATGGAACGGAATCAGCAAGACATCCTACTGGGGCAAGTGTTCCACAGGGAAGTGTGCTTGTGACCATTGTTATGGAATGTCTACTTCAATGACCTTCTTCATCTCATCCCAGAATCCAATGCATATACAGACGACCGTACTCTGACATTTACTAATCCAAGAGAAGAAATGCTGGCCCACAGATGGCTTCAACTTCATCCTGTTCCATACTTGTATGTTTCATAACAATAAAAATGCTTTCAAATGAGCTGATGTAGGTAACAGCTCTTAGCTTGTCAATAAAGTTAGGAATCCTTAACTTGTCAATAGCTTGTCAATAAAGTTAGGGATCCTTAACCTAATCTTGTCAAACCCTGTGTAAGAGAGAGAGAGAGAGAGAGAGAGAGAGAGAGAGGGGAGAAAAAGAGAGAGAGAGAGAGAGAGAGAGAGAGAGAGAGAGAAGGAGAAGAGAGAAGAGAAGAGAGAGAGAGAGAGAGAGAGAGAGAGAGAGAGCGAGAGAGAGAGAGAGAGAGACTCTCACAGGGTGTGTAAACATCTCACAGCCAGAAACACGAATCGGAAATATCTCTGTGATGAGATTACAAAATTTACTTTTTATTTTATTTTTGTTATCATTTACGACAGTGCGTGACTGGGGCCTTTCAATGGACGGACATTCCGTAATCTACCCACCGACTGACTCATTTCCCATTTTTTTTCCGCTAGTCAGGAGCAGCGAAGCGACGAGGCAGTAACAAGAATCTAACGAAATAATGCAAGCATTTATTAGGTCAGTGCTAAACTACAGAACTTCATTAGGTATCCCTCCTCAGGGCTACCTTCAAGCTTCCTTTTTTATTATTCCTTCAAATTTCCTAGTTACTTTCGTTTAAAAAATTGAAAACGCCTTATTCGATCGGTTTCAACTTTTCAACTTTGATGAAGAATTTGACACATGTGCCACATCAGGGTATCTTTATTTTATACGTTTCGCCAGCCAGTGGCGAAACGTCTGGCTGGCGAAACGTTTCCTCAGTAAAGATCCTCAAGTGTTGCATAAGTGTCTGTCATACCTTGACAGGATGCTGCTGAATAAGATTATTTTACGTAGCTAAGCTTATTAATTCATATATAAAAAAATAATTTATAAAACTGGGAACTTATACAGTCTCGGTGATAACGGAAGAATGCCTCTTCTGATCGACCTCAAACCTTCGGTGCTGATAATCGCTGAATGTTTCACTCTGTTAGCTTCCAAACGTTAACGCCGATAACTTGATAATTTAACTTCCGAGCGGCTTCAAACTTCAAGTACCGGTATATTTTATACTGAGTTTCGAATTTACTAGATAATGACTTTTTGGACTGCCTTCAAACTTTGAAAGTTGTAGGTTCTTAGTGGATGATTTAAATTAGTTTTGAGTTGTGTATGGCCTAATTTCCTATTTTGTTTTTTAATTGAAGAAAATCGGGAAATTAGTTTCAAGTCGATATAACTGCATTTAAAAACTTTATGCCGCACTCTGTACTATTCCAATCGCGTGCATTGACACATAGAAGACTGGGGTTACGCAATTCAATTTGATCTTTCTCGGAGCGGGCAGCGACTGGTACATATCTAGTTGATATAAATGGCGTGCCGCTGTCAATAGTAAAGACGCTTTATTAGAGGACAAGGTTAATAATGAGGAGTTTATAAACGAGATAAATAATGTCAAGGGTGACACTATTCAAATCACTTATGTTCTCTCCCATGTACAGCATTGTTCTGTGTTGACGGCTCCATTAAAGGCAGAAAAATATCAGGGCTGAAAAAAGAGAGCATTTAATGTCCTTACTGAGCCAATATTTGACTTAAACACTGGGAATAACTAAAAAAAAAATTAAATGCATTCTTTGGAGTAAAGAAATGATGCCTTATAATATATACACGTAAGATATTTGAAGACCTAGTCCTCAAAGAAGAAAGGAGGAACACTGTAGCAGGCCTACTGGCCTATACTGTCAACAGTATTACTTGTGTAGTATATAATTCCTAATACCATTTATAAGAAAGCTCCTAGGCCAAGCCTTAGCTATTCCCTGCGCATGCGCAGCCAGGCATCTTCCTCACTTCTGGATAGGTTGGATAGGCTGGATAGGCGTCACCGACGTACAATACTACGTAAGTCTTTCTCAATCCCTCTAATAAAAATATATTTATTGAATCCACTTTCGTATGGGAGGCAGTGAAGAAAAAAACAAAAAAACAGTGAAAAGCTCGCAAGTTACAGGTACAATAAGCGAACACTGTATCAACATCCGTAGTCCAAAACTCTTTAACCTGCTACTGGCAGATATCAGAAACATTGTTGGCATATAGTAAGTGTATAAGTCTTCAAGAGGAAACTGGCCCACTGCCTCTGCTAAGTGCCAGCTCAACAGGAAAATAAAGCCTGGCATTAGCCCGGGCAGCTGGGTTAAACAAATAATTGAAACCGGCCACAGGTATGACTGTTTCAAGTGTACAAACAGCCTGATTGCCCGAGCTATATTAGAAAAACTAGACACTCCTAGCTATGATAAAACAACCTATGTTAAAATAATATACATGGCAATATATGAACTAGGCTAAAGAACATCGTAGCTTTAAAAGCTTTTTCACAACTCGCCAACAACAACAACAAAAATGAACAAAACCATAACAATGATGCAAATTGCAGTGTTCTCAACAAAAGCCGCCAGTGAAAAAAAGAATAGCTTTTTGAGTAACGCTGAAGAACGAGCGAGAAGAACAATGAAAAAATGGGGGAGGGGGAGAGACGAGAACGAATGGTTATACGCAAATACACGGTGATGGACGCAAGTACGCGGTGATGGACGCAAGTACGCGGTGATGGACGCAAGTACACGGTGTTGTATGCAAGTACACGGTGATGTATGCAAGTACACGGTGATGTATGCAAGTACACGGTGATTTGGACAAGTACACGGTGATTTGGGCAAGTACACGGTGATGTGGACAAGTACACGGTGATGGACGCAAGTACACGGTGATGTATGCAAGTACACGGTGATTTGGGCAAGTACACGGTGATTTGGGCAAGTACACGGTGATGTGGACAAGTACACGGTGATTTGGGCAAGTACACGGTGATGTGGACAAGTACACGGTGATGGACGCAAGTACACGGTGATGGACGCAGGTTACATAGACAAGGACGCGGAGATATGCGCAAGAACACTGTAGTAACTTGCAAGAGAAATAAAAGTACGTGCAATGTGTTTGAGAGGATCTTAAGGTGAACACCGCGGGTGAACAGCAAGAGTGAACACCGCGGGTGAACAGCAAGGGTGAACACCGCGGGTGAACAGCAAGGGTGAACACCGCGGGTGAACAGCAAGGGTGAACACCGCGGGTGAACAGCAAGGGTGAACACCGCGGGTGAACAGCAAGGGTGAACACCGCGGGTGAACAACAAGGGTGAACACCGCGGGTGAATAGCAAGGGTGAACACCGCGGATGAACAGCAAGGGTGAACACTGTGGGTGAATATCGCTGGTGACATTAAGGGTGAACACCGCGGGTGAACAGCAAGTGTGAACACCGCGGGTGAGCGGCAGGGGTGAACACCGCGGGTGAACAGAAGGGGTGAACACCGCAGGTGAACGAGATAAATGAACACCAACATTGAAAACTACGAGTGCACAAGAGGAGT
>WNWK01001554.1:210000-217500 GCA_009830355.1 Cherax destructor
CAGGCTGACACTACTGAGTCTCCCAGCCAGACTGACACTACTGAAGTCTCCCAGCACAGGCTGACACTACTGAAGTCTCCCACCTCAGGCTGACACTACTGGAGTCTCCCAGCACAGGCTGACACTACTGGAGTCTCCCAGCTCAGGCTGACACTACTGGAGTCTCCCAGCTCAGGCTGACACTACTGGAGTCTCCCAGCTCAGGCTGACACTACTGGAGTCTCCCAGCACAGGCTGACACTACTGAAGTCTCCCAGCACAGGCTGACACTACTGAAGTCTCCCAGCTCAGGCTGACACTACTGGAGTCTCCCAGCTCAGGCTGACACTACTGGAGTCTCCCAGCTCAGGCTGACACTACTGGAGTCTCCCAGCTCAGGCTGACACTACTGGAGTCTCCCAGCTCAGGCTGACACTACTGGAGTCTTCCAGCTCAGGCTGACACTACTGGAGTCTCCCAGCTCAGGCTGACACTACTGGAGTCTCCCAGCTCAGGCTGACACTACTGGAGTCTCCCAGCTCAGGCTGACACTACTGGAGTCTCCCAGCTCAGGCTGACACTAATGGAGTCTCCCAGCTCAGGCTGACACTACTGGAGTCTCCCAGCTCAGGCTGACACTACTGGAGTCTCCCAGCTCAGGCTGACACTACTGGAGTCTCCCAGCTCAGGCTGACACTACTGGAGTCTCCCAGCTCAGGCTGACACTACTGGAGTCTCCCAGCTCAGGCTGACACTACTGGAGTCTCCCAGCTCAGGCTGACACTACTGGAGTCTCCCAGCTCAGGCTGACACTACTGGAGTCTCCCAGCTCAGGCTGACACTACTGAGTCTCCCAGCTCAGGCTGACACTACTGAGTCTCCCAGCTCAGGCTGACACTACTGGAGTCTCCCAGCTCAGGCTGACACTACTGGAGTCTCCCAGCTCAGGCTGACACTCTGGAGTCTCCCAGCTCAGGCTGACACTACTGGAGTCTCCCAGCTCAGGCTGACACTACTGGAGTCTCCCAGCTCAGGCTGACACTACTGGAGTTCCCAGCTCAGGCTGACACTACTGGAGTCTCCCAGCTCAGGCTGCATGATCTCCAGCCAGGCTGACACTACTGAGTCTCCCAGCTCAGGCTGACACTACTGAGTCTCCCAGCTCAGGCTGACACTACTGGAGTCTCAGCTCAGGCTGACACTACTGAGTCTCCCGCTCAGGCTGACACTACTGGAGTCTCCCAGCTCAGGCTGACACTACTGGAGTCTCCTCAGCCTCAGGCTACACTACTGGAGTCTCCCAGCTCAGGCTGACACTACTGGAGTCTCCCAGCTCAGGCTGACACTACTGGAGTCTCCCAGCTCAGGCTGACACTACTGGAGTCTCCCAGCTCAGGCTGACACTACTGGAGTCTCCCAGCTTAGGCTGACACTACTAGTCTCAGCAGCTGATATGAGTCTCCCAGCTCAGGTAACACATTCGACTGATAGTCGGAAAATAGCACAGCAGGCTTTCCTTCCCACTATGTAGGTATCATATAGAACAGCAGCACAATGCGAATGTATCTCAGTTTCCTTCAATAATAATAATAATAATAATAATAATAATAATAATAATAATAATAATAATAACAATAATAATAATAATAATAATAATAATAATAATAATAATAATAATAATAATAATAATAATAATAATAACAATACTACTACTACTACTACTACTACTACTACTACTACTACTACTATAATAATAATAATAATAATAATAATAATAATAATAATTATAATAATAATAATAAATAAATAATAATAAACCGTTCGTCTCCTTACACATCGCCCAGCATCAGTTTCTTAAAAGTTCTAAGCATCTCTAAGGCTAGTTCACGTTAACTTCAACGATAAATAAACATAAACTAGACGACGTTCAGATGAACGCGCGTGTCGCGAGCGGTGTGAGGAGAGGTGTGGCCGGCCCAACATGGCATCGCTTCTCAAGTGCTCAACATATTTTCATAGTGAGTGTTTAATAGGGTGATGTTGAGGGCCGCTTCTTCACTATCGTGGAAGATTTATGCTGCCAAATTTTAACAGGAAAATTCTTCCTAAACATCAGTGTTGTTAGGAAAATGTTTCGCAATCTGAGCAAATGTCTGTTGAGAGGCCACGTCGATGTTTGGTAAGAAGGTCTATATTTTGAGATGATATTATTTAATGTTTAATAAGAAGTTGTATGTTAAGAGGTGATATCGATGTTTAGTATGAAGGTCTTCAGTACATTCAGAGACAACATAATTGTTTCATATGATGCTCTCTACATTAAGAAACAACATCAGGGTTCAATACGAACCTCTATGTTCTTACACAACATCAATGTTTACCATGAACCTTCCCATCCTAAGAGAGCGTGGATGTTTGCTAACATGATCTGCATTCCAAACAAACGCCAATGCTTAAGCTTCAAATCTATGCCAAAAATCGTCCTGACGACACTTGGAAACTAAGCCATCTACCAACGCAAGAAAGCCATGTGCACCTCGCCCGGGATACTTTAATACACTCTGATACTCTCACCCCCCCAAAAAAAAAAAATCAATAAAAACGTAAGAAACAGCGCGTAAGAGATAAGAGAGAGAGTGCATAGGAGGCACCACACACACTGTGAACGCACGCTAAGGGAATCGAGAAGGTGGGGGGGGAAAAAACAGCCAGGTATCTAGAGGTATCATAAGTGCAGCTATTAGATACGGACGACACGAAACACCTGAGCATCGCTGACCGTTTACCGGATTAGATTCTTCCCCTTAAGTCTCCTCAAACCTGCACACTATCCTTTGTTATTTCTCCACCTTATCGGTTAATTAGTACACCATCGAGGCGTTTATAGATTGCGATTTGCAGCTGTGGTCGTATTGGGAGGATGCTGTGCAAGATGGACGATAAGGAGGGATCGAGAAGAGGTTCAGTTCGTGTTAACGGAGTCCAAACTCAAGCTGGAGTTTTTATAGAAACAAGCAAGCATCGTGGCCCAGGCGCGCTATTGCCAAATCTTGTAGTGTTATACGCTCTCTGTCTCAAGCACAAATAGGATTTACGCATATATTTTATTTATTTTCTATTTATGGTCGAAAATGTTGCCGTAGAAATAGATTAAATCAGACGTGGTGAGGAGAATCATTGTACTTGAAGACGAAGCCTTCACTGGACACTGCCACCACCGCCATGATGGAAGCAAGGAAAGCGTCCTCCACTGCCACACAAATTCGCCAGTGGAGGAACGTGCGTCCACCACTGACAACGAAAAACAAAAAAATAACTGTTCTTAAGAGACGAACCCAAGACTAAAGTGGTGTGTTGTGGTCATTAAAAGGCCAGAATCTGAATACAGATTACAAGGTCCTTGGTCCACCGTGATCAGCAGGATTGCAAGTCAAGTGTTGGCTGGACTGGCTGGACTGGCTGGACTGGCTGGACTGGCTGGCTGACTGGCTAGCTGGCTGCACTGGCTGGCTGACTGGTGTGGCTTGCTGGCTGGACGACTCGCTGCCTGAAATCTTTGACTGGCTGGCTGAAAGCTTAAGATGACTAGCTGAAAGCCTTGCTAGGTGGCTGGCTGGAAGGGAATGGCTCACCCTTCAAGGAGAGGGAGTGCCAACATGCTGGTGAAGGGCTCTTAATCCAAGGTGTTGGAATTATTCTCCCATTCCTTGGATCAAGCTTTCATTACCTACTATTACCTCAGGTACTGTATTGACCCTCATGGGTTTATCGCTTCCCCGTGAAAATAGTGAAAACGCTGAACAAAGTAAGAGTGAACTAGTGAACAGAAGAGAACAAGACTGAACTAGTGAACAGAAGAGAACAAGACTGAACAAATGAACAGAAGAGAACAGGACTGAACAAATGAACAGAAGAGAATAATACTGAACTAGAGAACGGAAGAGAATAATACTGAACTAGTGAACAGAAGAGAATAATACTGAACTAGTGAACAGAAGAGAATAATACTGAACTAGTGAACAGAAGAGAATAATACTGAACTAGTGAACGGAAGAGAATAATACTGAACTAGTGAACGGAAGAGAATAATACTGAACTAGTGAACGGAAGAGAACAAGACTGAACTAGTGAACAGAAGAGAACAAGACTGAACAAATGAACAGAAGAGAACAAGACTGAACAAATGAACAGAAGAGAATAATACTGAACTAGTGAACAGAAGAGAATAATACTGAACTAGTGAACAGAAGAGAATAATACTGAACTAGTGAACAGAAGAGAATAATACTGAACTAGTGAACAGAAGAGAATAATACTGAACTAGTGAACGGAAGAGAATAATACTGAACTAGTGAACAGAAGAGAATAATACTGAACTAGTGAACAGAAGAGAACAAGACTGAACTAGTGAACAGAAGAGAATAATACTGAACTAGTGAACAGAAGAGAATAATACTGAACTAGTGAACAGAAGAGAATAATACTGAACTAGTGAACGGAAGAGAATAATACTGAACTAGTGAACGGAAGAGAATAATACTGAACAAGTGAACAGAAGAGAATAATACTGAACTAGTGAACGGAAGAGAATAATACTGAACTAGTGAACAGAAGAGAATAATACTGAACTAGTGAACAGAAGAGAACAAGACTGAACTAGTGAACAGAAGAGAATAATACTGAACTAGTGAACAGAAGAGAATAACACTGAACTAGTGAACAGAAGAGAACAAGACTGAACTAGTGAACAGAAGAGAATAATACTGAACTAGTGAACAGAAGAGAATAATACTGAACTAGTGAACAGAAGAGAACGAGATTGAACTAGTGAACAGAAGAGAATAATACTGAGCTATTCAACAGAAGAGAATAATACTGAACTAGTGAACAGAAGAGAACAAGACTGAACTAGTGAACAGAAGAGAACAAGACTAAACTAGTGAACAGAAGAGAACAAGACTAAACTAGTGAACAGAAGAGAACAAGACTAAACTAGTGAATAGAAGAGAACAAGACTAAACTAGTGAAGAGGCGAGAACAGGGTCTCAGGTCTTGACTCGTGGAACTCCATATTTATCAAGAACTGCAAAGAACCACTAACTCGTGCCTTAAATATTATATAGGGGGTGGGGAGTCTGGACACAAGAATTATCTCACAGTCCTTATAACCACAGAGATAGTCCACTCCACAATGGCAGCAGTAAAATAATCACAAAAAAAACTATAGACTGATAGCGCTGACATACCACATTATCAAAATCTTTGAGAGAGTCTGGATAGCTAGAATTTACAAAACAGTGGATGCCAAGCCAATGATGATACTTTTCAAGTCACTTGTACTCTCTAGGCTGGAGTACTGCTGTACTCTTAGAGCTCCGTTTAATTAAGGCAGGCGAAAATGCAGACCTGGAGAATGTCCAGAGAGCCTTCACTGCTCACATAAATTCAAACACGTAAATTATTGGAATCGCTTGAAGTCCCTCGACCTGTATTCCTTAGAAATTTGGCGAGAAAGATATAATCTAAACCTGGAAACCTGGAACATAGGCTATAAAAATGTATCATAATTTACACCTGGAAAATCCTAGAGAGACTGGTCTCAAATCTGCACACATAAATCACTCACTACGAAAGCAAAAGACTCGGCAGACGGTGTAACATACCCCACGTGAAAAACAGGGGTGCCGAGAGTACACAGAGAAA
Source organism: Cherax destructor (assembly GCA_009830355.1). Lineage (NCBI taxonomy): Eukaryota > Metazoa > Arthropoda > Malacostraca > Decapoda > Parastacidae > Cherax > Cherax destructor. The sequence continues at coordinate 215,683 of WNWK01001554.1, forward strand.
GCACAATAAATGTCCGGGACCCAAGACTATTCAAAAGCCTCTCATCATACATGAGGGGGATTATCAATAGACACCTACCTGTCTTCAAGAGGGAACTGGATAGTAACAGGCCGGTAGTAACAGCCTTGTTGACCCCCGAAACTCTCAAGGTTGATACAGATCCCTTCCTATCTGGCACACGATGCCAATTACCCCAAATAAAAAAAACAGCGGTGTAATGAGTACTCTAACGGAAACCTCAATAAATGTGAAGGGACCAAGACTATTCAGTATCTTCCTTTCATACATAATGGGAATTACCAACAAACCCTTGACTGTCTTCAGTAAGTTCCTGATTAACCGGGATTTGGTGCATCATACACTGGATGATCAGGTCGTCTACCGGAAGGTCCGGTCTGGGACCGGGCAGCGAGGGCGTTGACCCCTAGTGAAGACTGAAGAACAAGACTGATCTAGTGAAGACTGAAGAACAAGACTGATCTAGTGAAGACTGAAGAATAAGACTGATCTAGTGAAGACTGAAGAACAAGACTGATCTAGTGAAGATTGAAGAACAAGACTGATCTAGTGAAGACTGAAGAACAAGACTGATCTAGTGAAGACTGAAGAACAAGACTGATCTAGTGAAGACTGAAGAATAAGACTGATCTAGTGAAGACTGAAGAACAAGACTGATCTAGTGAAGACTGAAGAACAAGACTAATCTAGTGAAGACTGAAGAACAAGACTGATCTAGTGAAGACTGAAGAACAAGACTAATCTAGTGAAGACTGAAGAACAAGACTGATCTAGTGAAGACTGAAGAACAAGACTGATCTAGTGAAGACTGAAGAACAAGACTGATCTAGTGAAAACTGAAGAACAAGACTGATCTAGTGAAGACTGAAGAATAAGACTGATCTAGTGAAGACTGAAGAACAAGACTGATCTAGTGAAGACTGAAGAACAAGACTGATCTAGTGAAGACTGAAGAACAAGACTGATCTAGTGAAGAGGGAAGAACAAGACTGATCTAGTGAAGACTGAAGAACAAGACTGATCTAGTGAAGACTGAAGAACAAGACTGATCTAGTGAAGACTGAAAAACAAGACTGATCTAGTGAAGAGCGAAGAACAAGACTGATCTAGTGAAGACTGAAGAACAAGACTGATCTAGTGAAGAGGGAAGAACAAGAGGACGAGACTAAACTAGTGAACATTTAAGAACAAGACTGAACAAGTAAACAGTTAAAAAACAAAAAGACTGAACAAGTGAACAATTTCAGGTCACAAAGGAAATGTTATATGAACTTCCAGTAAGCATTATGTATCGCCTCCCCAAAAAATAAAACATGAAAAAAATATGAAATCATGACAATAACAAAAATAACATTTTTATCCATGAACGAAGAAAATTTATTTGACTAATAACTAAAAATTATAATTAAATAAAAAAATATAACTTTAACATTAAATATTACAAAGGTAATAAAGGCAATTTTATTACTGAGAATTTTTTTTTAGCTAATAAAAGAGGTGTTCCAGAAAGATCATTATTTATTTCTCTTATTTCTTTAAAAATAATTACAATAAATGTTTCGTAATTATGTTAATCTGATGAAAAAGTTTGCAATATTTCAGTGATGTGCACTGGCCTCTTTGTGGTTGCAGGGGTCGAGTCACAGCTCCTGGTCTCACCTCTTCGCTAGTCGCTACTAGGTCCACTCTCTCTGCTTCAAGAGCCTTATCGTACCTCATCTTAAAGCTATGTGTGTGTATATATGCAGTTTACGAAACTCAAGTCACAGCTTCTGGCTTTGCCTCTTAAGACAACCTCCA
>WNWK01001554.1:220000-232500 GCA_009830355.1 Cherax destructor
TAGGTGTGTACAAATATTAAGAGCGTCTGTCTCGCACTCAGCAGACAGAGGATCGAGCCTCGACCACGTCTTGCCCTGAATGACCCAAATGGGTTTAGCGCTTAACACGAATTAAAAACAATATAGTATATATTTCTAGAGTGATACGCATGAAAATCAAGACCTGTTATAGAACAAGGAAGGAGTTATCACACTGGCGTACGCGCATATATACGCCTATATTTCCCAATATATGCCTTATACGCTTATATACGCCTAAAGACCGCTACGTCAAAATAAGTCACATTGACTTGAAATTTACATAATGTACTTTTTTATGTGCTCTCAAAACTACTTTAAAAAAATTCTATGTTAGGTACTGATTGTTATTATAATTATCAAGAAGCGATAAACCTGCAAGTGTTTGTTAGGTACTGAAACGTTATATAAAAGTTCTATGCGTCTGTATGGTCAACAAATGTACAGGCATCATCACAGGTACAGGCGTCATCACAGGTACAGGCATCATCACAGGTACAGACATCATCACAGGTACAGACATCATCACAGGTACAGGCATCATCACAGGTACAGGCATCATCACAGGTACAGGCATCATCACAGGTACAGGCATCACAGGTACAGGCATCATCACAGGAACAGGAATCATAGGTACAGGCATCATCACAGGTACAGGCATCATCATAGGTACAGGCATCATCACAGGTACAGGCATCATCAAAGGTACAAGCATCACAGGTACAGGCATCATCACAGGTACAGGAATCACAGGTACAGGCATCATCACAGGTACAGGCATCATCACAGGTACAGGCATCATCACAGGTACAGGCATCAGAGGTACAGGCATCATCACAGGTACAGGCATCACAGGTACATGCATCATCAGAGGTACAGGCATCAGAGATACAGGCATCAGAGGTACAGGCATCACAGGTACAGGCATCATCACAGGTACAGGCATCACAGTTACATGCATCACAGGTACGGGCATCACAGGTACAGGCATCATCACAGGTACAGGCATTACAGGTACATGCATCACAGGTACGGGCATCAGAGGTACAGACATCATCACAGGTACAGGCATCACAGGTACATGCATCACAGGTACGGGCATCACAGGTACAGGCATCACAGGTATAGGCATATGTATGCAATACGACTATATATGTCTATATGTAATTTTTTATCTCTATATTTATTGCTATATTTCCCATCTGTTTATATGTATATACATGTCTATAAAAACGAGTTTAATGACGGGTTTATCGGAGCCTGACTTTCAGCTGAGAGAGAGAGAGAGAGAGAGAGAGAGAGAGAGAGAGAGAGAAGAGGGAAAGAGAGATTACATCATCATTATTTCACTACGTACTACACTTGCTCATTCTGTATTTCACTGAAGAAGCCTACTGTGTAGGCGAAACGTTTCGTCAATATTTTGGTGTAGTGTAGGTGAAAATTTACAATTTTATTGAATTTAAAAACCTGGACTAGTTGGATTCATATCAGTTACTGAAGAATGCATTTTCTGATAGGCTTGAAAATTTAGTGTTCGTTGTTTTTCTTAAAAGAAAATTGGGCCTTCACTTTCATTTGTGTTAATTTGAATTTGATAGTTTTTATAGGTAAATTGGTTTCCATGTAACACCTAGAGAATGCTCCTTCTAATCGGTTTCAAACACTAAGATTGGTTTATCATAATTAAAAATATTTTTGCGTTGAATTGGGGCTGTTTAGGTTTCAATTTGCCAATTTCATAGAATTTTTTTTATATGAAATTGGACTTAATACAAAATCAGTTTTTTTTCTTGTACAATTGTACACAATTTTAAATAGAAAGCAAATTAAAAAAAAACATGAAACAGAACAATAGAATTCTCGCAGTTTGATATTTTTTAATTTTCACGAGTTGAGGGAACCCTTAAACACTGTACAACTTTGTGCCAGAGCCGGTCACATTCTTAGGTATACAGTGTTCTTGCCTTCCCTAACTTCTTCCAAGGCTTTCGTTTATAACTTCAAGATGTCTTATCCGATCGGATTCAGACTTTCAACATTGGTTCAACACTGATGAAGTATATAACTAGGGAAAGGTTCGTGGAACATCTGACATGGACAGAGGCACTATATTCACTTTTACACTATTCCAGAGACTGGTTACAACGGTATAGCTTTAGAAAGCTTCTTCTGACTGGCTTCAAAAATGTCAACACTTGTGTATCCTACTCAGAAGTAAGTAGGAAAGTGTTAATGAAGAGAGCAAGAGCCATTTTTGCCATTTTTAATCTCAAAATAGTCTGGTACTATTTTGTTGCATTAAGTATTTGAAAAATGCCTCCTCAGTGAGGGGCTCTTGATCCAAGAAATGGGACTTGTTTTTCCCTTAGACTGAATCTGAATGCCTCTCACGCCACAGGTGCGATATGATCCTGTCGGGTTTAGCGTTTTTTCACATAATATGATAATGAACGACTTCAATGTGTAACGGCTGAGGCATCGTATGAAAAGACTTTTTTGTGCGTGTGGGAATTTAGGCTGTGTAGGCGCAAAAAATTTGGTTGGATTCTGTGTAACTGGAGAATGCATCTTCTGGTCGGATTCAAACTTTGAGCTCTGAGGTGTTTTCCTCGTAGGAAGTTTCCCCTTGATTTTGCGTTGTTGAAGTTTAATGCGCTAGTTTCATTAGTCAAACTGGTTTTTATGAAATAACTGGAAAATGCCTCGTTGGATCGGAACTAAATCACAGTGTTTGAAATTTACTGGGTTATCGTCTAGGTTAAATGTATATAAATTCTGTGTGCATTCAAGAACACTGTAAGAAACATTTTGTTTCGTTCCCAAAGCCTAAATAAAGCTTAAAGAAAAATAAATCCAAAATCGACCCAAACTTAGAGAAAAGTTAGGACTGACTGCAGCTTCTGAAGCCGCCAGTTTGCTGCTTTTCTAGAAGAAACTGAGAAAATCAAAATACTGGTTTTCGTGCGATAATCTCTGAGTGTTCAGTCAGATTGGCTGAAACTCTTCAACGCTGAAAACTTGACAATACAAAATACAAGCGACTACAAACAAACTTCTGCGTTGGTCTATTGTAAGATATTCGTCTCCCCGTGACAACAAAAACAATGTGTATAAAGGCTTATATAGTATATAAGCTTCATCTCCGCGAATCTGCTGATTACCCCAAACTCCTTTTATCTTCCACCTTTCTCTCCATTGGACTGAAGAAGCCACTGGAGGGCGAAACGTTTCCAATACCTTATTTGATTCAATTCAAATCTTCAACACTAACATTTCACTGCATTAAAAATCTATGCTGCACTGTACACTATTCCTTTAGTGTGGATTGTGGTACAAAGGGCTGGGGTTATACAACACGGGGATACATTCACCGGATCGCGCAGCGTCCAAAATACATCTAGTTTGACCTAGTTTCTTCCTGCTCTGGTAACAAATACTGCAGTTGTGACCCAACATCTCTCTCCCTCCCCCTTTCTCTTCCCCACCTGGTCCTGTCTACGATGCTCTTCCCTATCTCCCCCACCTGGCCCTGTCCACGCTGCTCTTCCCTATCTCCCCCACACCTGTCCGGTGTCCTGACGAACCTAACCTAACCTAACATGGCCCTATCCACGCTGCTCTTCCCTATCTCCCCCACCTGGCCCTGTCCACGCTGCTCTTCCCTATCTTCCCCACCTGGCCCTGTCCACGCTGCTCTTCCCTATCTCCCCCACCTGGCCCTGTCCACGTTGCTCTTCCCTATTTCCCCACCTGGCCCTGTCCACGCTGCTCTTCCCTATCTCCCCCACCTGGCCCTACCCACGCTGCTCTTCCCTATCTCCCCCAACTGGCCCTCCCCACGCTGCTCTTCCCTTATGCTGAAAATTCGCGAGGGAGGGAAAATAAAAGCACACGGAGTTTTTGTGTTTAAATAAGGCATTTAATTAATATGAAAAGAATATATAATGAAGTGGCATGAGAGTGGTTCCGGTGGGGGAGGAGAGGGTGGGGGAGGGAGGATTAAGGGAAAGGGAAGGGAAGAGGGAATGAGAGGGGGGGGGACATTAAGGGAAGACGAGGTAAGGAACAGTTTGGTTTAGATGTCTGAGTTAAATACAGCCAGTGTATCCGAACTAAATCCAACTTTGTGTTTGTGTGTGTGTGTGTGTGTGTGTGTGTGTGTGTGTGTGTGTGTGTGTGTGTGGGTGTGTGTGTGTGTGTGTGTGTTACCAATAAACACTTGTCGATGCTTATTAATAGCGCACAGGGAGACACAAACAGAGAAGATAAAGTTGGTCTGTATATTTAGACCCTATGTACATATGTATATATATATATATATATATATATATATATATATATATATATATATATTTTAATTTTTTCAGGGTTTTCCTCACTACTTCTTTATATCTGATAAGATTCCCTCTCCTAAAAGGGGAAAAAAAAAAGTCGCAGATTTTAAGATATAAAACAATCAATGAGTGGATGCATTCGACTGACGTCCTCCACTCCCATGTGATAACGATATTCAAATACCACAGAACATCTCCTTTGTTGTTTGTTTTGCGCTTGTTCCGTGTTTGGTATTTGTTCTGTTCTTAGTGGTTTTGCTGTGTTTATTCTCTTCTTGGCGCATGTTGTGTGTTTGTCCTATGAGTGTTTGGCAACGCGATGGCTGGAGGCATACTTCAGTCCCTCCTTTATTTGTGAAGAGTTGCTTCTTGCTAAACCCACATGGATGTCACCCTTGAAAGTCATAATACTAAACGTTCTCTTATTAATTTCTCTGCTGCAAAAGTTGGAACATCCGCTCCCAACAAAGGGATTAATTTGGTCTCCTCCTCTCCTCCACCCCAATCGCATTGTGAGGAAACTTATCCACTTTCTCTCTGTGTCTCTCTCATGTCGAGAGGATGATGCAGATAATAATGACTCTTGCAGATAAAGAGATACTCTGGGAAAATTCCCTTTCTCCCCTTTGATCTAAACTTCGGCCGACTTTATTTTCCCCCTCTCTCTGCTCCAGCCAAAACTTGTGAGATAGGTTCGACCTCTCTTTTGTGTGACACGACTTGGCTACCAGTATGTCTGTAGACAACACGTACACTGCGATCTCGCTCTAAACAGCCCTCATCCAGTCGATGACTTTATAAAGCTTTGTTTAGAGCGAAACGCGTCTGCAAATTAAAGTTTTCTGTGGTCATAGTGTCTGTGTCGAGTGGGTCAGTTACTGAAGAATGTTGAACGAAATTGGGCCACTTTTTTTGGGAGGCATTATCCACCTAGTTGTAATTGAGTTTCTCTTTGTCTTTATTTTCTTTTGGAATAATATAATTCATAATACCGTGGCCAAAACAACTCGGAACTAATTCACAATACCGTGGCTGGAACAATTCACAACCCACAATATCATGGCACAAGCATTTCACAATTAATTCACAATACAGTGGCTGTAAAAATACACAGGCCACAATATCGTGGCTTCAACAATACACAACTAACCTACAATAACATGCCATGAACAATTCGTAGCTAAATCACAATACTGTGGCTGGACCAAGTACAACAAATTCGCAAACTACAGAAGAGACAACGATTAGTTTTATTTGCAAATTCTGGGTTAGTTGAGAATAGTTTCTTCTGGATTATTTTGTTAATTATATTCTGGTTTTCTGTGTCAAGGAGAATGACTGTCATCTTCAGCCATAAGACTTTGATCTTCAAGCAGATGGCTTGTATCTTCAAGCAGATGGCTTGTATCTTCAAGCAGATGGCTTGTATCTTCAAGCAGATGGCTTGTATCTTCAAGCAGATGGCTTGTATCTTCAAGCAGATGGCTTGTATCTTCAAGCAGATGGCTTGTATCTTCAAGCAGATGGCTGTCATATTCTTCTATGAGTCTTCTAGGGAAGGGTAGCTTCAATTCCCTGGATCAAGAACCCTTCACCACCATGAAGGGACAGCTCTTGAAAAATGTCACAGCCGATGAGAGTTGGAATATTTATTTCTGTACAATGCTGTACAATGCTGTTACTTACCAGTGACGCTGTTACGGCTCTTGTACTAGAGGCTCTTACTCTCTGGTGACGCTGTTACGGCTCTTGTACTTGAGGCTCTTACTCACAGGTGACGCTGTTACGGTCCTTGTACTTGAGGCTCTTACTCTCTGGTGACGCTGTTACGGCTCTTGTACTTGAGGCTCTTACTCTCTGGTGACGCTGTTACGGCTCTTGTACTTGAGGCTCTTACTCACAGGTGACGCTGTTACGGTCCTTGTACTTGAGGCTCTTACTCTCTGGTGACGCTGTTACGGTCCTTGTACTTGAGGCTCTTACTCTCTGGTGACGCTGTTACGGTCCTTGTGACAAAATATTTCCAGCCACTGCCTCAGAAGCTTCGGTGTAGAAGAAGTGCCGAGATAATTTCACGGTGTTCAATTCCTCATCAACCTTCATAAATCAGAGCAGAAGGACTGAATACCTTCTATCCAGGCTAGAGGACCGAACACCTATCACGACAAAGGGATTGAATATCGATCAGGGGTAAGTTTGTTGATGCTTACAATTTAAATAAAAGTCTATACACCAGCAGTGTGTTACTAACATACTCTATTTACTACTCATCCTCCAATATTTTTTTTTTTTACCTTCTTTTCTTTTCTTTTCGTTATTGATCGGTAATTATGTGTAAACATAGATTAATATAGCCTAATCCCCTAAGAAAATCCAGCTTAACTTAATCGGGAATAGCAAATACCCAGTGTGTAGAAATGTACTAATGACAGTTCGTTAAATAATGCACGCTCTAATTGGATAGTAGGTTGTGCATGAACATCCGCAGTGTGGTGCTACTCTATTAAGGGTAGCACCACTCTTAGTCATATGTCCTCATACAGGATGAGTTTCAAACGTGAAGAAATGGAGTCTGACCTGGGAGTGGTAGAGGCAGGATCCATACAGAGCTTTAAGAAGAGGTACGATAAGATTCCCGAAGCCAGGAGAGTGAGCCTAGTAGAGACTGGCAACCCCCTGCAACCACGTACAAGCGAGTACATACTGGTGAGTGCACGCACGCACACAAACACACACACGGATAACCGCGGCAGCATATGGGCGACTGGCAAACCTAAGATTAGCGTTCCGTTACCTTAACAAGGAATCGTTCAAGACACTGTATACCGTATACGTCAGGCCCATACTAGAGTATGCAGCACCAGTCTGGAACCCACACCTGGTCAAGCACGTAAGGAAACTGGAGAAAGTGCAAAGGTTTGCGACAAGGTTAGTTCCACAACTCAGGGGTCTGTCTTATGAAGAAAGGTTGAGGGAAATAGGACTAACAACACTGGAGGAAAGAAGGGTCAGAGGAGACATGATAACGACATACAAAATACTGCGGGGAATTGACAAGGTAGATAGTGACAGGTTGTTTCAGAGAGGGAACACAGAAACAAGGGGACACAACTGGAAGCTGAAGACTCAGATGAGTCAAAGGGATGTCAGGAAACATTTCTTCAGCCACAGAGTAGTCAGGAAGTGGAATGGACTAGAGAAAGATATAGTGGAGGCAGGAACCATACATAGTTTTAAGACAAGGTATGATAAAGCTCATGGAGCAGGGAGAGCAGAGACCCAGTAGCAGACAGCGAAGAGGCGGGGCCAGGAGCTGAGTCTCGACCCCTGCAACCACAATTAGGTGAGTACACACACACACACATACACACATACACACACACACACACACACACACACACATACACACACACACACACATACACACATACACACACACACAGATCCCCAAGCTGATAAACATTTTTCTCCTGGGATGAAAATAATCTAATTGGTAGTTCCGTACATCGGTGGCCAGCGGCCGCCCCAGCGTACCGTGTCTCAGGACGTAAACAAAGTGTGATGATGGATTTTCCAGTGAAAATCTCCGTCACTGCCTGGCACCCAGAGACAAAGCTATTATATATATATATATATATATATATATATATATATATATATATATATATATATATATATCAGAAAGTAAAAATTGATAAATGGAATTTGACTGCTTTAACTGAATTACTCGTTTTGTATAAACTGTATTTATTCCAATGGGGTCTATACACTTTATACAATATAAATCTATCCCGTGGGCTACGATTACGAGGGTGTCCAGGACCTTTGGTTAATTTCATCCGGCACTTCAGAATTTATTTTTAAATACAGCTGTATTCCTGAAACTCCAAGATGGTGATGTGTCAGATCTCTTTTTTTTAAGTACCTCTGTTTCACTTAACAAACTGGTACTCGGGACGTGACAGTGGTCCATGTGTTCTCTGTGAACGATGGGACAAATGTGATTGGTACATCTTCCCTGAGCTGTGAGATGGTTCTAAGGTCGTTAACTAGTTGAGCTGTTACGCTTATCAACGCTGGATGGTTCATATACAGGACAGAATACTTTATCAGCAGGGTTCATACATAGGGTAGTATACTAACTCACGGCTCATACATGGGAGAGCGAGAGACAGCGAGAAAGAGAGAAAGAACAAGAGAGTGAGAACTCGAGAAAGAGTGAAAGTATGAACTAAAGAAAGATAGTGAGAGTAAGAGAGAGAGAGAGAGAGAGAGAGAGAGAGAGAGAGAGAGAAGAGAGAGAGAAAGAGAGAGAGAGAGAGAGAGAGAGAGAACATCAACACCAACCCTCACGTCATTCACCATCTCGTCAACAATTTCAGCTGCCCATCACCCTAGGAGTGTCCAATCATCGGCTCTCCCCCTCCCTCTAACTGGCCAAATATCGCCATTCCCTCCCCACACCTCCCTTGGTGGGGGAAGGGGATAATAAGAAGGGGAAAGCAAATGGAAGGGAAGGGAGGGTGGATCAGGAAGAATGCGAATATGAAAAGACACAGAAAGGGAAATGGAAGGAGAGCGTGAAGAGGAGGAAGATGAATGGAGAGATACAATAAGAATGGAAAGAGGTGAGTGAGAGAGATAGACAGATAGATAGATAGATAGATAGATAGATAGATAGATAGATAGATAGATAGATAGATAGATGAGAGAGAGAGAGAGAGAGAGAGAGAGAGAGAGAGAGAGAGAGAGGAAAGAGAAGAAGAGGAATGATTATGACAGCCTGTGAAGAGTAAGGAAGAGATATCTCAAAGTGTCAATAACAGTGAGAGAAACTTTCGTAAGACTGCTGTCTCCTCCCCAATGTCTTGATGTGAGAGGCAGCGACACAGAGGACGTCTTGCAGAGACAGAGGACGTCTTGCAGACACAGAGGACGTCTTGCAGACACAGAGGACGTCTTGCAGGGACACAGAGGACGTCTTGCAGGGACACAGAGGACGTCTTGCAGGAACATGGAGGACGTCTTGCAGGGACACGGAGGACGTCTTGCAGGAACATGGAGGACGTCTTGCAGGGACACGGAGGACATCTTGCAGGGACACGGAGACCATCTTACAGGGACACGGAGGACATCTTGCAGAGACACAGAGGACATTTTGCAGGGACACGGAGGACATCTTGCAGGAACACGGAGGACATCTTGCAGGAACACGGAGGACATCTTGAAGGAACACGGAGGACATCTTGAAGGAACACGGAGGACATCTTGCAGGAACACGGAGGACATCTTGCAGAGACACGGAGGCCACTTGCAGGGACACGGAGGACATCTTGCAGAGACACGGAGGACATCTTGCAGGAACACGGAGGACATCTTGCAGAGACACGGAGGCCACTTGCAGAGACACAGGAGGTCCTGCAGCTTGTCTGGTTATCGTTGCAGTGAACCATGTGATGACAACTCGAGGCATTTTCCAACTCACAGTAGGAATCTTCAGAGACAAACTTGCTGGCGAATGGATGAAGTTCAATTCCTAAACTAAGAGTTTCGATCCGTTCTGGACCATTATCAGTTTGTTAGATAAACTAAGACTCCAAATATTACTAGCCTTGGGGCTCCAAATATTGAGAGGAATATTCTTAGCAGGGCATAATTCCTCCTGGCAATCGTAAGATGGGACTGTTACAGCCAGCAACCAAGCCTGGATTTTATTTAAGGATAGCTGGAAAGAATGGCAAGAACACGGAAGGGGGTGGGTGGGGTTGGTTTGAATTAGGGTAGAACAGAACATCGAAAAAAGTTGTGGATAGACAAAGATATAAAAAAAAAAACCGGTTATGTAGCCTAACCACTTTGGGTTCGTTAGAATTTTTTTTTCTGTCAGGGAGTGAGGAGTGGAAGGTGTGTTCAAAGATCACCTCAGAATAGAACATCTCCACTAGATGAATCCAGTAGAATTCGTGTTGTGGCATTGAGCCTTCCATGGTGAGTGCCTGAAATGGGTATGGCACCACTGCCTGCTGGTCCCTTTGACGGGTTAGCCCCTGGGAAGGAGGATCGAGTCTGCAATGTTTCACATAATTACAATTAAGAGGACCGTGAAAGAGACTAATCAAACCTCGATTCATCCTTAATCGCTTTCAGTATATAACACACACACACACACATATATATATATATATATATATATATATATATATATATATATATATATATATATATATACATACATATATATATATATATATATATATATATATATATATATATATATATATATATATATAATATATATATATATATATATATATATATATATATATATATATACAGAAAGCAACTGACCAGGCTGTGAAGGGAGCTGAGGTAGGATAACTCTTAGCTTGTAAAATTCACACAGGAACTATTACCCTTTATCCTGTGGGACCCTGGTGTGTTAGTTAAAAATAAAAGATGGAAAGGGGAAGGGAAAGGAAGAATAATGGGAGAGGGATATGGAAAGAGAGGAAATTGGAGAGATTAGGAGAGAGAGGGAGTGAGAGAGAAGGAGAGAGAGAGAGAGAGAGAGAGAGAGAGAGAGAGAGAGAGAGAGAGAGAGAGAGAGAGAGAGGGAGAAAGATGCTGTGAGATATATTGGACGTATCCACCACTTTTCCTCCTTTTCCAGACTTTACCTGTGATATTATTAAAGGTGCGGCCGCTGGGCGGCAGCAGGTGGAGCGAGCCTGGGGTCGAGAGGAAAGGTGAGGAAAGGTGAGGGAAAGTGAGGGAAGGTGAGGGAAGATGAGGAAAGGTGAGGAAAGGTGAGGGAAGGCAGGGGGAATGGGGAAACATCAGGAGGGAACTTCAGCCGTGGCAGCAGAGGCTGGTCTAAGACCAGTAATAAAATTGCTCAGAGTTAGAGCAACTTTTGACAGACCAATTACCAGGCGAGCAAGAAAAGTTTGTACTGTTGTGGCACCTACACAGCAGGTGTGGCACCCACACAACAGGTGTGGCTCAAACACAGCAGGTGTGGCACCTACACAGCAGGTGTGGCTCAAACACAGCAGGCGTGGCACCCACACAGCAGGTGTGGCACCCACACAGCAGGTGTGGCACCCACACAGTTGATGTGGCACTCACACAGTAGATGTGGCATCCCACAACATGTTCTCAACATTTTCAAAAAACACAGTTCGGGAAGCCAGAAAACACACACACACACACGGACACATACACGCCCACATACACACAGAGGAGGCAGAGGAGAAGCAGGAGGTTACATAATAGGAATGCTACAGTCTGGAGGTCCCAAGGTGGTAATTGCAGTAATGTATAACCCACCCCAGAACAGCAGGAGGTAAAGGCAAGAGTATGATGAGAGTAATAGAGCGATGGTTGACACACTGGCTGAAGTGGCCAGAAGGGCTCATGCGAGCAGGGCAAAGCTAATGATCATGGGTGACTTCAACCACAAGGAAATAGACTGGGAAAACTTGGAGCCACATGGGGGCCAAGATACGTGGAGGGCTAAGATGATGGAGGTGGTACTGGAAAACTTCATGTACCAACACGTAAGAGATACTACCAGGGAGAGAGGAGAGGATGAACCAGCGAGATTGGACCTAGTATTCACCTTAAGTAGTGCGGATATTGAGGACATCACACACGAAAGTCCATTCGGGGCCAGTGATCATATGGTTCTAAGCTTTGATTACACAGTAGAGTTACAGGTGGAGGGGGAGGCAGATAGAGCCAGAAGAATGAAGCCAAACTACAAAAAAGGGGACTACGCGGGCATGAAGAACTTCCTAAACGGGGTTCAGTGGGTCAGAGAACTGGAAGGGAAATCAGTAAACGAGATGATGGAATATGTGACAACAATATGCAAGGAAGCTGAGGAGAGGTTTGTACCCAAGGGAAACAGAAACAACGAAAAAGCAAGGATGAGCCCGTGGTTCACCCAAAGGTGCAGGGAGGCCAAAACCAAGTGTGCTAGGGAATGGAAGAAGTATAGAAGGCAAAGAACCAAGGAAAAAAAGGAGAGCAGTCGTAGAGCCAGAAACGAATATGCACAGGTAAGACAGAATGAGAATGACATAGCAGCGAAAGCCAAATCTGACCCAAAGCTGTTGTACAGTCACATCAGGAGGAGAATAA
>WNWK01001554.1:237500-252500 GCA_009830355.1 Cherax destructor
TTCCTCCTCCCCCTCGAGAGAGCACCAGCCTCCACATCCCTTCCTCACACTCATCTCTTTCTTTTATCAAGCCGATGCTGGGCTTGTACGGTGATGCGCCCATAAATCTCTCATCTTTGTTGACCGCCGGGCAGTGCGCTGCTCATGGATCTCCGGCTCAATTACGGCCACTGAAAGAGAGTTCCAATTTTCGTGATCGTCCATTGGGTTCGTCTGGAAGCGGAATTTCGGCGCAGACAATGGAGTCGGGAGGCGGGGCCCGCCAACACCCAGTAGCTCTCCAACCTGTCAAGTAAATTATGAAATGTTACACTAGCGAGTTATTTCAAGATGACCAGCGTTCACTCGGCTCTTGTAACTTTTTGTCAGTGCATAGTTGAGGTTCATTGCTGCCCACCACAGACGCAGCTAAGACAGCAGTTCCTGCTAATGGCAGCAACAGGAGCGGTAACGTATGCAGAAACAGCAGTAACGACAACAACAGCAACAGCCACCCAACTACCATCATAGCAGCAACAAAAGTCAACCCATTACCATCACAGCAACAACAGAGGTAACAACAGCAGTCAAGACGCTACCATCACAACAGAAACAACAGTCAACCCATCACCATCACAACAACAGTCAACCCACCATCATCACAGCAATAATAGCAGTAACAACAACAGCAGTTAACCCACCTTAACACTTTCACGACAATAACAGCAGCAGCAGTTAATCCACCAGCTTAACAACAGGAGCAGCAACAACAGCAGCAGCACAAGCATCTGCAACAACATCAGTCACAGCAAAATCAGCAGCAACAACAGCAGCATTTCCTCCACCATCACAGTAACAACAACAGCAAAAGCAGCAGTCAACCCACCATCTTGACAGCAACAACAGCAACAACGGCAGCAACAGTAAGAGCAGTCAACCCTCTACCACCTTAACAACAGCATCAACAACAGCCACCATCATCACAGCCTCAACTATTACTTCCCAGCTTACCGCTTTAAATAATAGATCTCACACCGGTTTTTGTAAATCATACTCATCACTTACGGCTGTAAATTATACATCTCACACCATCTCTGTAAATTATACTTATCACTGTCACATATTTTGTAAATTATACTTCTCCCATTTTACAAAAACACTCCCCATCTTCACCCGGATCTTTGTAAATAAATTATACAAAAATACATTATATACATTATGCAATGTAAATTATACAATACACATGCACTATACATTATACTATATGCATTACGCAATATACTTTACACAATAGGTCACATACGACATATTTATACAATATTTATTGCATAAATATGTTCCCTGTCGGGGCTATGTTTCGCTCATACTGGCTTAGTTAGAGCCACACACACACATAGCGAAGAAGCGGGGCCAGGAGCTGGAACTGCAACTAGGTAAGTACACCCTCACGTTCACGCACACGTACACACACCCATGTTCAGGCACACACACACACGCCCACATCCATGCACTCACACACACACATACATCCACGTACATGTATGCACGCACACGCACACACACGTTCACGCACGTACACACACGTTCACGCACGTACACACACACACACAGACGTTCATGCACGCACACACACACACACACACGTATGCACACACACACACGTATGCCACACACACACACACACGTATGCACACACACACACACACGTATGCACACACACACACACATACACACACACACACACACACGTCATAGAGTTGTCAGGAAGTGGAATAGTTTGGAGTGATGTAGTGGAGGCAGGTACCATACATAGCTTTAAGAAGAGGTATGATAAAGCTCATGGAACAGGGAGAGAGTGACCTAGTAGCGACCAGTGAAGAGGCAGGGCCAGGAGCTATGACTTGACCCCTGAACCACAATTAGATAAGTACACGTTCACGGAGGGATACACACGTACACACACGTCCATGCACACACGTACTCAAACACACGCTCACGCACGCACATACACACGTACGAACACGCACGCACATACACACTCACATACACGCACGCAGACGCACACACACACGCACACACATACGCACACACACAAATACACATACACACACGTAAACGGGTGTGTATACAATATCGTGTACACACACACATGAACTGTTAACACTGACTGTAAACTGACCACCAACACCTGACCTCACAATCTCTCACACACACACACAAACATTCATACGCGCTCACACACACATGCACATACACACATATAAACGGGTGTGTTAGGGTGAGGTTAACATTATGAACTTCACTGAGAGGTTAACATTATGAACTTCACTTAAGGGGAAGGGGGATTCAAGAGGTCAAGAGATTAAGTGGAAGGGGAATTCAAGAGGTCAAGAGATTAAGTGAAAGGGGAATTCAAGAGGTCAAGAGATTAAGGGGAAGGGGAATTCAAGAGGTCAAGAGATTAAGTGGAAGGGGAATTCAAGAGGTCAAGAGATTAAGGGGAAGGGGAGATTCAAGAAGTCAAGGGATTAAGGGGAAGAGGGATTCAATAGGTCAAGAGATTAAGGGAAGGGAGGAAGGGGTGCCAGAGGTCAAGGTGTGGAGGAGGGTTTCCTTCAGCACGCACCAGTGCCAGGCTGAGACAGTATACACGGTAGCCAGGATAGTTTAAGAGGCGTTAGAGCTTGGCTTTAATGTGCTTGTACATCGTAACTATGACTAACACCACTATTCCCGGCGCTGAAGATGGTTCAAGCCGCCTCCACCACCACCATCTCCACCTCCACCACCTCCACCACCACTACCAACCTCTCCAGTACCCCCAACCCATAGATCGATGACTGGCAACTCTTGTTCCAGAACATCAGGCTGGGTCACAAACCATCCCAATCCCAAGGACGGAGTCGAGGGTAATGGGATCGAATTCGACGAAGAGTAGGAGGATAGTGAGATCCCAGGTTGGATTACCGGCGTTCCCGATCCCCAGGAATAGGAGGCAAACAGAGGAGGATAGTTCCAATACCTGTGATCAAGGCACATCCCCCTTAAATGTAAATACTTTTCACTGCCAATCAGAATAAAAAAAAATAACATATCACTGCCACCTCCATCAGATAGCGTATCAAGTGGCACTCTCTTATAACAGCGTCCAGATATGGATTTTTTCTTGCCGGGGGAAATTATGACACAGATACGTGAACAGATTTTGCAAAAGACGTCTTAAAAATGCTGTAAATAGTTGGACCAGTAGGTGAGTAAGAGCAGGCAGTGTCTGTGACTGGCGATTAACTGACGTAGGATCGAAACTGGAGAGCTCTCTAACTCCCTCTCTCTCTTCTGAACAGACTGGCGAGGTGTTTTATAATTGAACGAGAGAGCCCACTTGCGAGGCATGGAAATTGTAAACCCAACTCATCTTCGAAACACTAATATGTCTTCTTGGAAAATAGGTGGTCTCCTTCTCAATATTATTATTATATTCTACAATTAGTAGAAGAGGTCCCCCTTCTCTCTCAATTATATTGTATATATACATTTATATATATATATATATATATATATATATATATATATATATATATATATATATATATATATATATATATATATATATATATATTCAACAAGTCGGCCGTCTCCCATCGAGGCAGGGTGACCCAAAAAGAAAGAAAATCCCCAAAAGAAAATACTTTCATCATCATTCAACACTTTCACCACACTCATACATAATCACTGTCTTTGCAGAGGAGCTCAGATACGACATCTGAGAATAGTCAGACCCAGCTGTCACTATCTCAGACCCCTCCTTTAAAGTGCAGGCATTGTACTTCCCATTTCCAGGACTCAAGTCCAATTAAATCAATTAACTGGTTTCCCTGAATCCCTTCACAAAATGTTACAAATGATATATATATATATATATATATATATATATATATATATATATATATATATATATATATATATATATCATGGAACTCCGTGTTCATCAAGAACTGCAAGAAGCCCCTATCACGTGCTTTTAACATCCTATGGAGAGGGAGCATGGACACGGGGATCGTCCCGCAGCTACTAAAAACAACAGACATAGCCCCGTTCCACAAAGGGGGCAGTAAAGTAATAGCAAAGAACTACAGACCAATTGCGCTAACGTCCCATATCATAAAAATCTTTGAAAGGGTTCTAAGAAGCAAGATCGCCACCCATCTTGATACCCATCAATTGCACAACCCAGGACAGCATGGGTTTAGAGCAGGCCGCTCCTGTCTGTCCCAACTACTGGACCACTACGACAAGGTCCTGGATGCTCTAGAAGATAAACAGAATGCAGATGTTATATACACAGATTTTGCAAAAGTCTTTAACAAGTGTGACCATGGTGTAATAGCACACAAAATGTGTGATAAAGGAATAACAGGAAAAGTTGGTAGATGGATCTATAATTTCCTAACATGTAGAACACAAAGAGTAGTAGTCAACAGAGTAAAGTCTGAGGCAGCTACTGTGAAAAGCTCTGTTCCACAAGGCACAGTACTTGCTCCCATCCTATTCCTCATCCTCATATCAGACATTGACAGGGATATAAGCCACAGTGCTGTGTCTTCCTTTGCAGATGACACCCGAATCTGTATGACAGTGTCCACCGTTGAATACACTGCAAGACTCCAAGCAGACATAAACCAAATCTTTAAATGGGCTGCAGAAAACAATATGAAGTTCAATGATGAGAAATTTCAATTACTCAGATACGGAAAACGTGAAGAAATTAAAATCTCATCGGAGTACAAAACTAATTCCAACCACACAATAGAGCGAAAAACTAATGTCAAAGACCTGGGAGTGATCATGTCAGAGGATCTCACCTTCAAGGACCATAACAAAGTAGCAAATGCATCTGCTCGAAAAATGACAGGATGGATAATGAGAACCTTCAAAACCAGGGATGCCAAGCCCATGTTGACACTTTACAGATTGCTGTTCTATCTAGGCTGGAATATTGCTGCACACTAACTGCACCTTTCAAGGCGGGTGAAATTGCTGACCTTGAAAATGTGCAGAGAACCTTCACCGCACGCATAAGTGCGATAAACCACCTCAACTACTGGGAACGCTTGAAGTTCCTAAACATGTACTCTCTAGAACGCAGGCGGGAGAGATATATTATTATATACACATGGAAAATTCTCGAGGGCTTAGTACCAAACTTGCACACAAAAATCACTCCCTACGAAAGCAAAAGACTCGGCAGGCGATGTAACATCTCCCCAATGAAGAGCAGGGGTGCCACTAGCACGTTGAGGGACAACACAATAAGTGTCAGGGGCCCAAGATTGTTCAACTGCCTGCCAGCATGCATCAGGGGGATTACCAACAAACCCCTGGCTGTCTTCAAGCAGGCACTGGACAGGCACCTAAAGTCGGTACCTGACCAGCCAGGCTGTGGTTCGTATGTTGGACTGCGTGCGGCCAGCAGTAACAGCCTGGTTGATCAGGCTCTGGTCCAACAGGAGGCCTGGTCACAGACCTGGCCGCGGGGGCGTTGACCCCTGGAACTCTCTCCAGGTAGACTCCAGGTAGACTACTCACATTATCAAGGAACTATATAGTTCCTTGATAATGTGAGTAGTCACGAAAGCGCTTGGAATTTTTCTATATTTTCATAGTGGTTGTTTTGCATATAGTATATATACATATATATTATTAACAAATCGGCCGTCTCCCACCAAGGCAGGGTAGCCCGATAAAGAACAAATTTCATCATCATTCACTCCATCACTGTCCTGCCAGAGGCATGCTTACACTACAGTTATAAAACTGCAACATTAACACCCCTCCTTCAGAGTGCCGGCACTGTATTTCCCATCTCCAGGACACATGTCCGGTCTGCCGGTTTCCCTGAAACCTTTCATAGATATTACCCTGCTCACACTCCAACAGCACATCAAGTCCTAAAAACCATTTGTCTCCATTCGCTCCTATTTAACACGCTCACGTATGCTTGCTGGAAGTCTAAGCCCCTCGCATACAAAACCTCCTTTACCCTCTCCCTCCAACCTTTTCTAGGCCGACCTCTAACCCGCCTTCCCTCCACTACATATTTATACACTCTCGAAGTCATTCTATTTTGTTCCAAGCTCTCTACATGTCCGAACCACCTTAACAACCCCTCCTCAGCCCTCTGGATAATAGTTTTGGTAATCCCGCACCTCCTCCTAATTTCCAAACTACTAATTCTCTGTATTATATTCACATCACACATTGCCCTCAAACACGACATCTCCACTGCAACATTTACCACCCATGCTTCACACCCATATAAGAGCGGTGGTATAACTATACCGTCATACATTTCCCTCTTTGCTTCCATGGACAAAGTTCTTTGTCTCCACAGACTCCTCAGTGCACCACTCACCTTTTTCCTTTCGTCAGTTCTGTGATTTACCTCATCCTTCATAGACCCATCTGCTGACACGTCCACTCCTAAATATCTGAATACATTCACCTCCTCTATACTCTCTCCCTCCAATCTGATATCCAATCTTTCGTTACCAAATTTTTTTTGTTATCCTCATCACCTTACTCTTTCCTATATTCACTTTTAATTTTCTTCTTTTACATACCCTACCAAACTCATCCACCAACCTCTGCAATCTTAACAACACCCGAGCATTCCCTTCTCTTACAACCCCATTTATAAATATATATATATATAATATATATATATATATATATATATATATATATATAATATATATATATATATATATATATATTTTATTAACACATCGGCCGATTCCCACCAAGGCAGGGTGGCCGAAAAGAAAACTTTCATCATCATTCACTCCATCACTGTCTTGCCAGAGGGTGCTTTACACTACAGTTATAAAACTGCAACATTAACACCCCTCCTTCAGAGTGCAGACACTGTACTTCCCATCTCAGGACTCAAGTCCGGCCTGCCGTTTCCTGAATCCCTTCATAAATGTTACGTTGCTCACACTCCAACAGCACGTCATGTATTAAAAACCATTTGTCTCCATTCACTCCTATCAAATACGCTCATACATGCTTGCTGGAAGTCCAACTCCTCGCACACAAAACTTCCTTTACCCCTCCTCCACCCTTTCCTAGGACGACCCCTACCCCGCCTTCCCTCCAATACAGATTTATACACTCTCGAAGTTATTCTGTCTCGTTCCATTCTCTCTACAGTTTCGAACCACCTCAACAACCCCTCCTCAGCTCTCTGGATAATAGTTTTGGTAATCCCGCACCTCCTCTAATTTCCAAACTCCGAATTCTCTGCATTATATTCACACACACATTGACCTCAGACATGACATCTCCACTGCCTCCAGCCTTCTCCTTGTTGCAACATTCATCACCCATGCTTCACACCCATATAAGAGTGTTGGTATAACTATACTCTCATACATTCCCTTCTTTACTTCCATGGACAAAGTTCTTTGTCTCCACAGACTCCAAGTGCTCCACTCACCCTTTTTCCCTCATCAATTCTATGATTCACCTCATCCTTCATAGACCCATCTGCTGACATGTCCACTCCCAAATATCTGAATACATTCACCTCCTCCATACTCTCTCCCTCCAATCTGATATCCAATCTTTCGTCACCTAATCTTTTTGTTATCCTCATCACCTTACTCTTTCCTATATTCACTTTCAATTTTCTTCTTTTACACACCCTACCAAATTCATCCACCAACCTCTGCAACTTCTCTTCAGAATCTCCCAAAAGCACAGTGTCATCAGCAAAAAGCAACTGTGACAACTCCCACTTTGTATTTAGTTCTTTATCTTTTAACCCCACACCTTTTGCCAAGACCCTCGTGGACCTGTAGTGGAGGGAAGGCGGGGTAGGGGTCGGCCTAGGAAAGGTTGGAGGGAGGGGGTAAAGGAAGTTTTGTGTGCGAGGGGCTTGGACTTCCAGCAAGCATGTGTGAGCGTATTTGATAGGAGTGAATGGAAACAAATGGTTTTTAATACTTGACGTGCTGTTGGAGTGTGAGCAAAGTAACATTTATGAGGGGATTCAGGAAAACCGGCAGGCCGGACTTGAGTCCTGGAGATGGGAAGTACAGTGTCTGCACTCTGAAGGAGGGGTGTTAATGTTGCAGTTTTATAACTGTAGTGTAAAGCACCCCTCTGGCAAGACAGTGATGGAGTGAATGATGATGAAAGTTTTTCTTTTTTGGGCCACCCTGCCTTGGAGAGAATCGGCCGATGTGTTAATATATATATATATATATATATATATATATATATATATATATATATATATATATATATATATATTATATATATGTATATATATATATATATATATATATATAGTATATATATTATATATATATATATATATATATATATATATATATATATATATATATATATATACTATATCGACACCACCAGGAACCCAAGAGCAGCCACTTTCATGTTCCAGCGCCTCAGCGTGGCCATCCAGAGGAAATGCATGCTGTATACTGAGTTCGCGTCCGGCTTCGGAGGAGCTGGATTTTCATTCTCATCCTGTTTGGTGTACTAGTCCACGAGCAGCATATATATGGCGATAAAACAGCTAGCTCTGCTGGCTGCGGCATTCTTGTAGGATTGGGTGGTCATGTGGTTTAAGGCGTCATGTAGTTCTGGCTCATCATGAGGCGGGCCAGTACAAAATGGGTTCGAGTCCTTGGCTGGCGCAGTGTTGCTATTGATCAATGCCACTCGTTCGTGGTTACAATAATAAAATATATATATATATATATATATATATATATATATATATATATATATATATATATATATATATATATGCAAAAAGATCACAGTAAACAGGTGATATCAAAATATGCACTATGAAAAATAAAGGAATTCAAAGCGCTTTCGTGATTACTCACATTATCACGAAACGCTTGGAATCCTCTATTTTCATAGTGGTTGTCTTGCATATATATATATATATATATATATATATATATATATATATATATATATATATATATATATATATATATATATAATTATATATATATATATATATATATATATATATATATATATATATATATATATATATATATATATATATATATATATATATATTAATATGCATTATCAAGGAAAATATATCACCTGTTTCGTGTGATGTTATTGCTTATGAGGGGAGATAGATAGATAGAGAGATAGCTGCTACACCCATCCTTCAGGTTGCTCCTTTGCCGTATACCAATTAGTGGAAGGAGGGACCCTAAGGACCCTTCACCGGAGTAACTTACTGTCCACTCTCTCTCCCCCTCACCCGCTCCTCATTACCCCCTCCCCACACATCCATGGAACTCTTCTCCTTCCCTCCCTCCCACCTTCCTGATATACGTTACGCCAGCCCGGGGATGAAGCCATCCCCTTCCCCTCACCCACCACACCCATAAACTCACCTCACCTCAGGTAATAGGTTCCTCTCCCTATCTTGAAAGAAAAAGATTTCGGAAGCCCTGGCTTTGTCCCATCACCCTTCCCTTACTCCCCCTCGCCCCCATTAGCAGCATCTTTCCCTTCCCTCTAACATCCTTCCTTCCCTCCTCCTAGCCACATGTGTTCCCTTCCCCTGCTCGGTACCACTTTTACCCCTACACAACGTCCCCTTCACCTTGTTTGCTAGTCAGGTGTTAATTTTTTTCTCCTGTAACGGATCAATTTTTTCTAGCTGGATAAATAATGAAATGAATGATAATTATACACTATCTTGAATTTTTCTTTAAGCGTGCATTTATTAACTGCAACAGGGAGGCAACAACGAGTCATGGTACGTGACGAGGTGTCAGAGTGGGCGCCTGTGACGAGTGGGGTTCCAAAGGGGTCAGTCCTAGGACCTGTGCTGTTTTTGGTATATGTGAATGACATAACGGAAGGGATAGACTCAGAAGTGTCTCTGTTTGCAGATGATGTGAAGTTAATGAGAGGAATTAAATCAGTTGAGGATCAGGCAGGACTACAAAGAGACCTGGATGCTGCAGCAGACGCGCGTCTGGCAAACCTAAGAATAGCGTTCCAATACCTCAGTAAGGAATCGTTCAAGACTCTGTACACCGTGTACGTCAGGCCCATACTGGAGTATGCAGCACCAGTTTGAAACCCACACCTGGTCAAGCACGTCAAGAAATTAGAGAAAGTGCAAAGGTTTGGAACAAGACTAGTCCCAGAGCTAAGGGGATTGTCCTACGAAGAAAGGTTAAGGGAAATCGGCCTGACGACACTAGAGGACAGGAGGGTTAGGGAAGACATGATAGCGACATTTAAAATACTGTGAGGAATAGATAAGGTGAACAGAGACAGGATGTTCCAGAGAGGGGACATAGAAACAAGGGGTCACAATTGGAAGTTGAAGACTCCTATGAGTCAAAGGGATGTTAGGAAGTATTTCTTCAGCCATAGAGTTGTCAGGAAGTGGAATAGCCTAGAAAGTGACGTAGTGGAGGCAGGAACCATACATAGTTTTAAGACGAGGTTTGATAAAGCTCATGGAGCAGGGAGAGAGAAGACCTATTAGCTATCAGTGAAGAGGCGGGGCCAGGAGCTATGAATCGACCCCTGCAACCACAAATAGGTGAGTACAAATAGGTGAGTACACACACACACATACACCAGGAGCTATGAATCGACCCCTAGAACCAGAAAAAGGTGAGTACACAGACACACACAGACACACACACACTAAATAAATAAATACATTACGTGTTTCAAACACAAATTGGAACATATGGAATTGTGTTTTCATTAAAAATTTTACCAGAGAAGAAAGTGGATAACTTTGTGAAGACATGTGAAAGATGATGAGAGAGATGAAGACATGAGAGATGATGACGAGAGATGAAGACATGAGAGATGATGAGAGATGAAGACATGAGATATGAAGATGTGAGAGATGAAAACATGATACATGAAGACTTGAAAGATGAAGACATGAAAGATAAAGACATGAGAGATGAAGACATGAGAGATAAAAGCATGAGATGAAAACATTAGACATGAAGACTTGAGAGATGAAGACATGAAAGATAAAGATATGAGAGAAGAAGACATGAGAGATAAAGACATGAGAGATAAAGACATGAGAGATGAAAACATGAGAGATGAAGACATGAGAGCTGAAGACATGAGATACAGACATGAGAGATGCAGTCATGACATATGAAGACATGAGAGATGAAGACATGAGAGATGAAGACATGAGAGATGAAGACATGAGAGATGAAGACATGAGAGATGAAGACATGAGATATGAAGACAGTTTTCTCTACCTTGGAAGATACAAGAATTGGTTTATGTATTAATGACCAGATATGTGTGATGACCAACACCTGTGACAGTGACCAGCAACTGTGACAGTGACCAACAACTGTGACAGTGACAAGCAACTGTGAAAGTGACCAACAACTGTGACAGTGACCAGCAACTGTGAAAGTGACCAACAACTGTGCCAGTGACCAGCAACTGTGAAAGTGACCAACAACTGTGACAGTGACCAGCAACTGTGAAAGTGACCAACAACTGTGACAGTGACCAGCAACTGTGAAAGTGACCAACACCTGTGACAGTGACCAGCAACTGTGAAAGTGACCAACAACTGTGATAGTGACCAACAACTGTGACAGAGACCAGCAACTGTGAAAGTGACCAACAACTGTGACAGTGACCAGCAACTGTGAAAGTGACCAACAACTGTGACAGTGACCAGCAACTGTGAAAGTGACCAACAACTGTGATAGTGACCAACAACTGTGACACTGACCTACAACTATGATAGTGACCAACACCTGTGATAGTGACCAACACCTCTGATAGTGACCAACACCTGTGATAACATCACTGGCTACGCTTGCTGTGGTTCCACGTCTGTGGAATGTAAAAAAAATAGCTTGTGTATTTTACGTAGCGTTTACAGTCTCAGGAGAGTCAGACCGTGTTATCAACCAGAGTCATTATAAATATAAAGTTTTTACGAAGCGAATCTCAACACCACACACACACACACACATACACACACACGTAAGCACGTAAAGAAACTGGAGAAAGTGCAAAGGTTTGCGACAAAGTTAGTTCCACAACTCAGGGGTCTGTCTTATGAAGAAAGGTTGAGGGAAATAGGACTAACAACACTGGAGGAAAGAAGGGTCAGAGGAGACATGATAACGACATACAAAATACTGCGGGGAATTGACAAGGTAGATAGTGACAGGATGTTTCAGAGAGGGAATACAGAAACAAGGGGACACAACTGGAAGCTGAAGACTCAGATGAGTCAAAGGGATGTCAGGAAACATTTCTTCAGCCACAGAGTAGTCAGGAAGTGGAATGGACTAGAGAAAGATATAGTGGAGGCAGGAACCATACATAGTTTTAAGACAAGGTATGATAAAGCTCATGGAGCAGGGAGAGCAGAGACCCAGTAGCAGACAGCAAAGAGGCGGGGCCAGGAGCTGAGTCTCGACCCCTGCAACCACAATTAGGTGAGTACACACACACACACACACACACACACACACACACACACACACACACACACACACACGGGTATGAGGAACTTCTTGCAGGAGGTTCAGTGGGACAGAGACATTGAAGGAAAGTCAGTAAATGAAATGATGGAATACATAATAACAAAGTGCAAGGAAGCAAATCAAAAGTTTGTTCCGAAGGGCAACATAATATATGAGAAGTCCAGGACGAGCCCTTGGTTTAACCAAAGGTGCAGGGAGGCAAAGACTCAGTGTGATAGAGCATGGAAAAAGTACAGAAGGCAAAGGATCCAAGAAAATAAAGAGATTAGTCGAAGAGCCAGAAACGAGTATGCACAGATAAGGAGGGAGGCCCAGCGACAGTACGAAAATGACATAGCATCGAAAGTCAAGTCTGACCCGAAACTGTTGTATAGTCACATTAGGAGGAAGACAACAGTCAAAGACCAGGTGATCAGGCTGAGGAAAGAAGGGGTGGGGGACTCACAAGAAACGATCAAGAGGTATGTGAGGAACTCAACACGAGATTTAAGGAGGTATTTACACTGGAGGCAGGAAGGACTCTGGGAACACAGTACAGAATGGGACACCAACAAGGAATATACCAAGTGTTGGATGACATACACACAACTGAGGAGGAGGTGACCTTGATACCTCAAAGGCGATGGGACCGGACGACATCTCCCCGTGTGTCCTTAGAGAGGGAGCAGAGACGCTGTGTGTGCCACTAACAACAATATTCAACACATCCCTTGAAACTGGGCAGCTACCTGAGGTATGGAAGAAGGCAAATGTAGTTCCCATTATACACTTACGTGTATAGTATGCAAAGTGATGGAGAAAATCATCAGGAGGAGAGTGGTGGAGCACCTGGAACGGCACAGGATTATAAACGACAACCAGCACGGATTCATGGAAGGCAAATCCTGTGCCACAAACCTTCTGGAGTTCTATGATAAAGTAACAGAAGTAAGACACGAGAGAGAGGGGTGCGTTGATTGCATTTTCTTCGACTGCAGGAAGGCCTTCGACACAGTTCCTCATATAAGATTAGTGCAGAAGCTGGAGGATCAGGCGTGTATAACAGGAACGGCACTGCAATGGATCAGAGAATATCTGACAGGGAGGCAACAACGGGTCATGGTGCGTGATGAGGTATCACAGTGGGCGCCTGTGACGAGCGGGGTCCGGCAGGGGTCAGTCCTAGGTATATGTGAATGACATGACGGACGGGATTGACTCAGAAGTGTCTCTGTTCGCAGACGATGTGAAATTAATGAGGAGAATTAAATCAGATGAGGATCAGGCAGGACGTCAAAGAGATCTGGACATGCTGGACACCTGGTCCAGCAACTGGCTTCTCGAATTTAATCCCGCCAAATGCAAAGAAGACCGCAGACAGAGTATAGGCTAGGTGGACAAAGACTGCAAACCTCGTTAAAGGATAAAGAGCTTGGGGTGAATATAACACCAAGCACGTCTCCGGAAGCATACATCAACCAGATAACTGCGGCAGCATATGGGCGACAGGCAAACCTAAGATTAGCGTTCCGATACCTTAATATGGAATCGTTCAAGACACTGTACACCGTGTACGTCAGGCCCATACTAGAGTATGCAGCACCAGTTTGGAACCCATACCTGGTCAAGCACGTCAAGAAATTAGAGAAAGTGCAAAGGTTTGCGACAAGGTTAGTTCCAGAGCTAAGAGGAATGTCCTACGAAGAAAAGTTAAGGGAAATCGGCCTGACAACACTGGAGGACAGAAGGGTTGGAGGAGACATGATAACGACAAACAAAATACTGCGGGGAATTGACATGGTAGATAGTGACAGGATGTTCCAGAGAGGGGACACAGAAACAAGGGAGCACAATTGGAAGCTGAAGACTCAGATGAGTCAAAAAGATGTTAGGAAGTATTTCTTCAAACATAGAGTTGTCAGGAAGTGGAATAGTCTAGCAAGTGATGTAATGGAGGGAGGAACCATACATAGCTTTAAGACGAGGTATGATAACGCTCATGGAACAGGGAGAGAAGGGACCCAGTAGCGGTTAGTGAAGAGGCGGGGCCAGGAGCTGAGTCTCGACCCCTGCAACTACAATTAGGTGAGTACACACACACACACACACACACACACACACACACACACACACACACACACACATAAACACACAGGGTAATGTATACTTGAGCATTAATCAGTATGACAGGGGGGAAGGGGGTGGCCAACACTGATACATAGTGGTCACACTGGACATGGTTAGGGAGGAG
This sequence comes from Cherax destructor, assembly GCA_009830355.1. Classification (NCBI taxonomy): domain Eukaryota; kingdom Metazoa; phylum Arthropoda; class Malacostraca; order Decapoda; family Parastacidae; genus Cherax; species Cherax destructor. The sequence continues at coordinate 252,288 of WNWK01001554.1, forward strand.
CTTGCTTGTCTGAGTCACACACCTGTGTGTCTGTGTGTGTGTGTGTGTGTGTGTATAATTTAAAATAAAATTAATGAAAAATTAATAATAAACAAAAAATAATAACAACAGCAACAACAACAACAATAATAATAATAATAATAATAATAATAATAATAATAATAATAATAATAATAATAATAATAATAATAATAATAATAATATTAGTAATAA
>WNWK01001554.1:255000-257500 GCA_009830355.1 Cherax destructor
ACCAACACCACCACCACCACCATCACCACCAACACCACTACCACCACCACCACCACCAGCACCACCACCAAACACCACCATCAACACCACCACCAACACCACTACCACCACCACCACCACCAACACCACCAGTACCACCACCAAACACCACCACCTACAACACCACCACCAACACTACCACCACCTCCACCACCAAACACCACCACCAACACTACTGCCACCTCCACCACCACCAACAACACTACCACCACCTCCACCACCAAACACCACCACCACCACCAACACTACCACCACCTCCACCACCAAACACCACCACCATAATAGATAAAAAAAAAAATATATTAACCTATCAGTTAATCAATGACTAATAAAGGATTGTTGTAATGCCAGGACATCATCATCAACATTAAGGCTGAAAGACCAGGTACAGTAACTGTCAGACCAGGTATAGTAACTGTCAGACCAGGTACAGTAACTGTCAGACCAAGTACAGTAACTGTCAGACCAGGTACAGCAACTGTTAGATCAGGTACAGCAACTATCAGACCAGGTACAGGAACTGTCAGACCAGGTACATCAACTGTCAGACCAGGTACAGCAACTGGTCTGACCAGATACAGCAACAGTCAGACGAGATACATGAACTGTCAGACCAGGTACAATAACTATCAGGCCAGGTACAGCAACTGACAGACCAGGTAAAGTAACTATCAGACCAGGTACAGTAACTATCAGGCCAGGTAGAGTAACTGTCTGACCAGGTACTGTAACTGTCAGACCAGGTACAGCAACTGTCAGACCAGGTACAGCAACTGTCAGACCAGGTATAGTAACTGTCAGACCAGGCACAGTAACTGTCAGACCAAGTACAGTAACTGTCAGACCAGGTACAGCAACTGTTAGATCGGGTACAGCAACTATCAGACCAGGTACAGGAACTGTCAGACCAGGTACATCAACTGTCAGACCAGGTACAGCAACTGGTCTGACCAGATACAGCAACAGTCAGACCAGATACATCAACTGTCAGACCAGGCACAGTAACTATCAGGCCAGGTACAGCAACTGTCAGACCAGGTAAAGTAACTATCAGACCAGGTACAGTAACTATCAGGCCAGGTAGAGTAACTGTCTGACCAGGTACTGTAACTGTCAGACCAGGTACAGCAACTGTCAAACCAGGTACAGCAACTGTCAGACCAGGTACAGCAACAGTCAGACCAGGTACAACAACTGTCAGACCAGGTACAGCAACTGTCAGACCAGGTAAAGCAACAGTCAGACCAGGTACAACAACTGTCAGACCAGGTACAGCAACTGTCAGACCAGGTACAGTAACTGTCAGACCAGATACAGTAACTGTCAGACCAGGTACAGTAACTGTCAGACCAGATACAGTAACTGTCAGACCAGGTACAGCAACAGTCAGACCAGGTACAACAACTGTCAGACCAGGTACAGCAACTGTCAGACCAGGTAAAGCAACAGTCAGACCAGGTACAACAACTGTCAGACCAGGTACAGCAACTGTCAGACCAGGTACAGTAACTGTCAGACCAGGTACAGTAACTGTCAGACCAGGTACAGTAACTGTCAGACCAGATACAGCAACTGTCAGACCAGGTACAGTAACTGTCAGACCAGATACAGTAACTGTCAGACCAGGTACAGCAACTGTCAGACCAGGTAAAGCAACAGTCAGACCAGGTACAGTAACTGTCAGACCAGGTACAGCAACTGTCAGGCCAGGTACACTTTTACAATATATTAACGAGGGCACTATCAAGATTTCTTTTCCCGGAATTTTTGGAAAAGTTGGAAACCAAATATCCTTAGGAAACTCTGAAGCGATTTCTCTGTGAAAAGTAACGAAGTCTTCCACTGTAAGTTCTCAACTTTCTTGACTGCCTGACAACCGACTGACGACTGCCTGACAACTGACTGACAACCACTCAACTGACAACTGCCTGACAACTTAATGACATTTTCATGCTGGGCCTGTCATCGTCAATTCCTACTGGACCCATCAGTCATCACCTCCTGCTGGATCCATCAATCATCACCTCCTGCTGGATTTATCAGTCATCACCTCCTGCTGGATCTATCAGTCATCACCTCCTGCTGGATCTATCAGTCATCACCTCCTGCTGGACCCATCAATCATCACCTCCTGCTGGATCTATCAGTCATCACCTCCTGCTGGACCCATCAATCATCACCTGCTGGATCTATCAGTCATCACCTCCTGCTGGACCCATCAATCATCACCTCCTGCTGGATCTATCAGTCATCACCTCCTGCTGGACCCATCAATCATCACCTCCTGCTGGATCTATCAGTCATCACCTCCTGCTGGACCCATCAATCATCACCTCCTGCTGAGTGTATCACTTCTCACATTACCGGAGAGGAATAAGGAAGCAAGTACGTACTCCATACCAGAGCTTCCTAAATACTCCTCACGGTCACAGAATATCTAATGATGGTTGGGGAGGAGACG
>WNWK01001554.1:265000-269617 GCA_009830355.1 Cherax destructor
TAACAATAATAATGATAATAATAACTATTATAATAATAATAATAATAATAATAATAATAATAATAATAATAATAATAATAATAATAATAATAATAATAATGGCGTTAATAATAACAATAATAATGTTATTATTGTTATTTATTTTTCATTTATAGAAGAATTGATATCATCATTATTAGTAGTAAATAACAGTTTTTTACCAAGGTTCTGTTATGATCCTGTTGTTCTCTTGTTCTTCTACGCTGTTCGCTTGATGTTCTGTTGTATTCTGGTCATTGTTAATGTTGATGTTTTTATTATTATTATTATTATTATTATTATTATTATTATTATTATTATTATTATTATTATTATTATTATTATTATTATTATTATTATTATTATTATTATTATTATTATTATATAATAGTAACAATGATAAAGCCTAGATTATTTTTATTATTATTATTATTATTATTATTATTATTATTATTATTATTATTATTATTATTATTATTATCATTATTATTATTGTTATTGTTATTATTACTATTGTAGAAAACCTCAAAAACCCGTAAGGATCATATAAGACCAGAGAAAGGGAAGGTAATAACGAGGTTTGATCCAAGGAAGCCGAGGGATAGCTCCTATCTCATGGATCAAGAGCCACATTCATACACGACCCAAAGAAGGCGAAGAAGAATGAACTTGAAAGTGAGGTTATTAAATGCCCTCCTGAACGAGGGATTAACGTTATTAAGGTAATCCGGGGGATTTAACACTTAATTACCTTGCTGCAGGAGCAAATTATATTAAATTAGAATAATTTAATCACAGAAACTAACAAGCCAGAAATGTTTGTTGAGTTTTAATTTTGGTCATTAGCATTTTTTTTGGTATATGTTCATTTATGTTTTCAAACGTTCAAAGGACTGCAGAAGGTAGAGCTATTAGCGAGTTAATTAACTTACTGATGTGTGTGTATGGTTTGCGTGCGCGTGTGTGCGTGTGTGTGTGTGTGTGTATGATTTACACTAGTATGCCTGCCTGCTCGTCTGCCTACATGCTAACATCCATGTTTACATGGACGTTAGTAGTACTGGTAGTGGTAATGGTGGTGGTAGTAGTAGTAGTAGTAGTAGTAGTAGTAGTAGTAGTAGTAGTAGTAGTAGTAGTAGTAGTAGTAGTAGTAGTAGTAGTCGTAGTCGTAGTAGTAGTCGTAGTAATTAGTATTCTTTTGGGGGGAACGCTAAACTCGTACTGAGGTATGCAGCGCCACAGGAGAAACGGAGGTAATCAGGTTCAATCCAATGAAGGCGAGGTCAGATGCAGTTCTTTGGATAAAGAACCTTTCCCCTCACCGGAGTCAAACAACCACCCCATGAGGGGGCGGGGTAAGAATAGTAACGATAATAGTACTAGGAATAGTAACAACAACAATAATAATAATAATAATAATAATAATAATAATAATAATAATATATTATTATTATTATATTATTATTATTATTATTATTATTATTATTATTATTATTATTATTATTATTATTATTAGAAGTAGTAGTAGTAGTAGTAATAGTTGCATCAAAATTACCTAGAGGAGGACCTACCAGGCTGAGTCCAGCGTGAGGCAGCAGAGGGTCCTGCCTACCCTCCTCGACACAAGTGTGAGTTGCAAACACTCAAGCCTCGCCCTAATGATACTGCCAGCGGATTATCGCGTACCCGATTGTAATCTTGACATCTTAACGCTCGCTGGGAGGAAATAAGCGCTCTCTGGGAGCTTGTTCGACGCGAGTTCACCCAAGATTTAAATAAGATAGCGCAACACGAGCTGTGAGAGAGAGAGAGTTCTTAAAGCGCCTCAGCTAGCAAACATTGAGCAAGGTTAGTTAACACTGAACCTCTCGGAAATTAACACCTTGTTCGACTTTATAAACAGCTTTGTTTAAACCACAAGAGGTTGTTAACACAAGAGCTTACACAAGGGATAGAATTAATTTCAAATAAGATAAGGAGAATCATTTAATAATGAACATACTCTGCGCTCTGATGATGTGAAGCAAGGGAGGCTGGATACGCAAATACGTATGCAGCATAACCTTTTTATTTAGTAATTAGAAAATAATAATAAAAAAAGAAAATCTTTCAGTACAGTCTTACAAAGCTCCTCTATATATTATTTTTTTTTCTTCACAAATGCGATTGAAAAAGCCCATTCACAATTGAACATCCTGTGGAAAGCCCTTCATAGTGCGTGGTATTCCCGTATTGATGCCCAAAAAACTGTTCTATACAGAAGGAGCTTTATCAGAAAGCTGACTGTATTGAGAGTTAATATATTTGCGATATTTTGTATCAATATATCGTGACATATTTACAACACTAATTCTATAATAAAAAAAATGTTGTTATGATATGTAATTTTTTTTATAATTTATAATCCATGTTAAGCGCTAAACGCATGTGGGTTATCCAGCTCAAGACGTGATGGAGGCTCGATTCTCCGTCTGCTGAGCGTGAGACTGACTTATATGCACTCACCTACATACATGCAAAAGACTTTTTTTTTACATCTATTTTACCAATGCAAATATATAATTTTGAATATTTTGTTTAACAATGAAAAATATGTAACTTTATAACCTGTGTGATCGACTTAATAGTGACTTAATGGAAGCGACCGGAGAATGAAGTCATCACTTCACTACCTGGAGTCTACCTGGGGGGTGTTCCGGGGGTCAACGGCCCAGCGGCCCGGTCCATTATCAGGCCTCCCGGTGGATCAGGGCCTGATCAACCAGGCTGTTACTGCTAGCAGCACATAGTCCAGCGTACGAACCCCAGTTCGGCTGATCGGGTGCTGACTTTGGGTATCTGTCCAGCTCCCTCTTGAAGGCAGCCAGGGGTCTTGAAGGCAGCCAGGGGTCTTGAAGGCAGCCAGGGGTCTTGAAGGCAGCCAGGGGTCTTGAAGGCAGCCAGGGGTCTTGAAGGCAGTCAGGGGTCTACTTCTGAGACAGCAACTGAGAGTGAACTAGCTGTTAGTGTGTTGTAAGTGGTCACGTGCGGGTTTGCCTGCCGCTAAAGAGCAAATAAATTGTTAATATTTTGAGATCATTGATGCTAACGCCTCAACATTACTGCCGTCTACAGGATAGACTATTATCATTATTTTTTGGGGGCTGCTGGGATTCCGGTAGTAAAACTATCAACTCCTGGTGTAACTACCACAACCACGGTTGTAACTTTCACAACCCAGGTCATAATTATCACTACGCTAAGAGAACTCAGTAAGTGCAAAGGGGCCAAGACTCTTCAACGCTATCACTTCATGCATAAGAGAAGTTATAACAGACCCCGGGCCACTTTTCAAGAGGGACCCTGGGCCACTTTTCAAGTGGGACCCCGGGCCAGTTTTCAGAGAGAGAGAGAGAGAGAGAGAGAGAGAGAGAGAGAGAGAGAGAGAGAGAGAGAGAGAGAGAGAGAGAGAGAGAGAGAGAGAGAGAGAGAGAGAGAGAGAGAGAGAGAGAGAGAGAGAGAGAGAGAGAGAGAGAGAGAGAGAGAGAGAGAGAGAGAGAGAGAATATTTTACTCTTCAAACATAAATGAATTTAATTAAGCCTATCTTTGTAAATAAACAGAGTGAGAGCTGCTGTATGTCAGCGGCGCGTTGGCTGAACACCTTTCTTGCCTGTGGAAAGAAACCTTTGTGAGGTGTGTGTGTGTGAGTGTGTGTGTGGTGTGTGTGTGTGTGTGTGTGTGTGTGTGTGTGTGTGTGTGTGTGTGTGTGTGTAAGGATTTCGAAAGGTGTTTCTTAAATGCTGCTAGAGAAAACTCTTCGCTCACTCTCTGATTCTCTTTCTCTCTCTCTCTCTCACACACACGTCCAAATACCACCTCTCCCGGGACTATCTCTGGAGGAAACATGGTTGAGTAGCCTGGTGTACAAGACGAGATGCTGCGTTGGGTCTCCCACTGCCATCACCTAAATCCATTAGATGTAATGGTAAACCAATACCCGCCCCTACCCACTCACACTCACACACACATCACACACACACACACACACACACACACACACACACACACACACACACACACACTCACATACACACTCACATACACACACACACACACACACACACTCACACTAACACACACACACACACACACACACACACACACTCCCACACACACACATACACACACACACCAGTGGGCCTAGTGTGCTCCAGGCGACGTTGCCACGTGTGTCACCCTAGATAATAAAGTGAAATTAATATGTGACAAGCGAAAGAAATTCAGTGAATAGGTTATATTATATATCGACAAGAAACGAAAGTGGATATACGCCAGAACATCACATCGAGTTGGACAATCTACAGGATACTACACGCTGGACAGCTGCATCGCATCGCAAGTATTCACCTATGCGTGGTTTTCGGGGTGTCGGGAGTAAGTTCCAATTACCTAACCGCTAAGCTGATTGTGAACGGTCAACTCTCATAGTAAGATAAGGAATAGGATATCAAGTACTCAGTAACAAATAGCAATTGGTAATTTCTAGTAGAAAAGGGCGAGCAGACAGGTGAATCATAGAATACATTAACTGGTAGATCAGGTGTGTCAGGTCAGGCCA
>WNWK01001555.1:0-62500 GCA_009830355.1 Cherax destructor
ATATATATATATATATATATATATATATATATATATATATATATATATATATATATATATATATATATATATATATTCGTGCATCATTCTGAACCTAACAAAAAAAATATATTTCATTGTGTTTGTTTATTATTAAATTATTGTGAACTTATCTAAAATATATTTAGTTGGATTAGGCTGAGTTAAATTGCGCTTGTTATAATAAGGTTAGGTAAGTTTTCTAAAGTTCTTTTGGTACAAAATTAATAATTTGTACATTAACATCAATGAAAAATATATCTTTAAAAGTATAAGAAAATTTTTTAAACGAGTTTTTTCTAATTGACCATTTTTACCTATTCTTCACTACCTGAAAAAGGATGAAAGAAAAGAAGGTGAAAAGGGAAGTGAATGAGAGGAAAGAGGATGAAAACTTGTCCCAAAGGGAAAGTGGATAAAGAAAGTAAATGAGAAAGGAAGCAGAAGAGAAAATGAAATGAATGAAAAGAGTGTACGTGAAGTGGATGAGAAAAACTAAATGATATAAACGTGGATGATTAGTGGATGAGAAGGAAGAGTTAAAAAATGAAACGAATAAAGAACTGATAAGAAATCAGTGGATGAGAATGATATGGACGAGAAGGGTGAATGAGGAAGAAAGTAGATGGAAAGATACATAAATATATCACTAAGTGTCCAAACAGAATCTCACTTAGCATTTACAGGAGGCTTCTGAAGGACTGTGTACCACTAAAATTTACAATGCCTCACGGAGACGGGGAAAACCTTCAGGCAGCAGGAAAACTGCAAATATGGGAACACACAAACTACAAACCATCATCACTGACATGTATATCTCCCAAAGTCATGAGGGAGACAATAAGATCAGCTAACAAAGTAAATCACCTGTAAACTTTAGTCTTCGTTAAAAGTCAACAGCAGAGACACAGAGGTTGAAAACAATACGTAACCAAAGTAAAGTGTGCGATAAGTTTTTTTTGGATCAAGTTAGAAAGAGAAATATAAGGGTGATTATCAAAATGGTTTTGACCTGATCTTCCAGGGAATACTAGTAAGCATCCTAGTATCCCGTGGAAGATATATACTGAGCATTACTGAAGTGGATACAGTAATAGGTGACAAATAAATGGCAGAAAGAGTGGGGGAAGAGATACAAGCAGTAACAAGCAGCCTCACACTGCACAGGTATCAGTACTTGTAGACAATGTTTCTGATGAACGTAAAGATTCTACATTGGGAAAATGTTTTTTTTTTTCAGTATGAACGACTGATACAACTATAATGACAGTTGATGAAGTGATTAGTTTTCATGGATAATCCAACATGTGGATATTTTAGTTCAGTGACGAGCAGAATGAGGACATGTAGGATGACAGGATGCATTACAATGGGAAAAAGACATGAATCTTTGGTGAAATTTATCATCACATCAGGTCTCTGGCCTTAGATAGGCATAACATCGATCACATCTGTAAATGCATAAAATTGATGAAAAAACTTCAAAAGTCTTAATAATAAACTGATAAATGAGACACTTCTTCAACATTTGGGTGTTTTTGTTCTGTAAACGTTTCGCCAGCCAGTGGCTTCTTCAGTCCAATGCGGAGAAGAGTGGATGATGAGATGGGCGTAATCAGTCCCTTAGCCTGGAGTCGATGAGTGTAATCAGTCCTTTAGCCTGGAGTCGATGAGTGTAATCAGTCCTTTAGCCTGGAGTCGATGAGTGTAATCAATCCTTTAGCCTGGAGTCGATGAGTGTAATCAGTCCCTTTGTTACGATCAGGGCCTCATTTATTAGCCTGTTTTGCCCCGTCGTAACAAGTTATTTAAATAAAGGTTTGATTGTTTCATCGTTAGAGAAAATCATTATAGTATTAGGATAATTTTTAGGAGATTGACCCAAGCAAGTAAAATTTGAGAAATTTAATATAAAAGAATTCATATAATTATTCAGTGTATGGTAAAAAGTTATCTCAACTACTACCCTCACCACCTCTACTACATAACCATTATCACCGTATTGACCAACACAACCAGGACTACCACTATTACCACTACAACCACCATCACTATCACAACCTTCTCTGTAATTTCACTGCGGCACCACTACAGCAGTGTAATACATCATGATACACTTTATTCGAAAACAGTCGATATATGACTGTACTTGTTTCTGTACAATAATCCTAATCAATGACACGAGTTTTATACAAATAATAATTTACATTAACGTTTCGTAATACAACAACTGAGACTATTGCCTCTATAAAGGCAGAGAAGTATAAAATATCAATTGAAACATCAAATACATTTTCTTGAGACAATAAATCAGAATACCGACCAAAGCTCGGCTAATACAAGCTATCACCGTAAGTCGTGGATGAATAGACAATTTTCAAACCATACTAGAGACTTAACAAACCCTCTTAAAGGTGGAATAACTTCCCAAGCCTACTCCAAAGAGCGTATGATTACTCTTGAAAAAGTCAGTGAACATACTCCCGGTCAGGAGTGGATGTATGAACCTACTGCCAATACCACGGTGTGGTAAGCTCAAGTTAGGTCGGTCACGTGACAGAGGGGGGAGGCCGGCTGGTACGTAAACAAGTAACCGGGAGTATGACTAGTGGTCTCCCACTACATGACCGGCACAGTAAAACTTTAACATTGTAAAACATAAAATTACAATGTAACATCCTACCTAAAACATAGCTAAATCAAATAATAGTATAAAGTAAGACATTTTCGTTTTAGCTAATAACGGAAATATCTCCAATATACCATTATGATAAAAATACACACAATATAAAATATTGGGCGAGGGTATACCCGTAACACCCTTAGCCTGGAGTCGATGAGTCCAGTCTAATCTTTTACCAAGAATGATGGACCGAATACATTGACTCCAGTCTGTGGGACTGATTACCTCAAACTCCTCATCGTCCACGTTTCTCCGCATTGGACTGAAGAAGCCTCTGACTGGCAAAACGCTTGCATAATAAAGATACCCAAATGTCACACAAGTCTCTCATTTATCAACTTGTCGGTTTTCTAAGCCATTTATTCACAATAATAAACTGGTAGACCATACACACGCGTAAGGTCGGTACTGGTATATGTGGTAATGAAACCGTTGCTTCGTTATTTTTTTTAATATAAGCTATAAAGGATTATCTCCAGTTTTCCTGAACGACGAAAATAACTTTGATACGAAGACAGGATAAGTATCCTGAACCTCTTATTACTACAAAGAACCGGATTATAATGACTACTTATATAATACTCAAAGGCATCTTCAGAATAAATAGCGAGGGAATATTTCACATCGCAGAGGAACACGTGAATGCAATCGTAAAATAGAAGCTTTAACGACACCTGACAACATATACTTTTGCTCTGTTTTAGGGCAGTAGAGTCATTAAGAAAGGCGGTCCAGGCTAATTGCATATACTGATTACTTTGTTTATGATAATGTAAATAATGTGTCTGGACGCCAGTCAAAAGACGGTGGCCACGAACTGCTGCTCAAGATCCAGAGGCAAAACATAGTAAATACTTAAGCTGATAGGTGAAGAGACACTCAGAATACAACTGACTACATGAATGACCAAAATGTTTCCAAAATTCAACCTCAGGGGACAAAACTATCAAAAGAAAACAGGAGATCAAGAAGGAACTTAGGAATCTACAGTGTAAAATTTTCCTAGAGCTCTCACCTAGTTAAGGTCTCAAAAGAAGCTAAAGTTCATTGAACTGCAACGTGATTGACAGTATGAATAACCTAAGAGGAGAGACTCAAAGCTAGACTTGATGACCTTAGAACAGGGGTTCCCAACCCGGGTGCGAAACCGCGAAGCAAAATACTAGAAAAACCAGTCGTATGCTGCTGAGATTTTTATTGAACACGATCCTGCAACACAACGATGCGGATTGGTGGGTACCATACATTACCATTTTCCCAATTGTCACCACCATTCTCACACGACAACCACAGCTCCACCACCAACCACGACTTTCCACTAATCACAGTCCTCTTTCGACAGTCAACATTCTCTCCCTCTGCCGCCAGTCCCACTCCATCACCACTCTACACACATGTCCCACATTTAGGACTACTAGTGTTACACGAATTTCCCTTCGTGCATTTTTGCGCGCTCGAAATGAAGCGGAAATTTTTAATATTTGATATTCTGGATTAGGATAAGCTACACACGTCTCAATGGACTTGTATTTCTGTGTAAATATTCAGTAATAATGAAATGAACGAATACGAGTGGCTTATGTCTGGCACCGTGTGGTGTATCTTAACATTTCCACACACACACACACACACATACACACACACACACACACACACACACACACACACACACACACACACACACACACACACACACACACAAAAGGTTATATCCTGCCGGAGATTGTTCATAAGTGCTTGACAATTCTTAGGCATCTGGGTGGTCGCACCCGTGATAACTGCATGACCACTAAGTGACTTGGTGTTTTGCTTGTTCCATAATAACTCCATGACCACTAACTGTGTAACTTGGTGTTTTGTCTTATTCCATGATAAGTGCCTGACCACTCTAAGCCTGGCAGCACTCTAAGCCTGGCAGCACTCTAGGCCTGGCAGCACTCGGTTCAACTCCTCTTCATCCCTTCAAGTTAACTGCGTCTGTTCTCACAAATCTGTATTTACGGAGTTGTGGTTATGGGGGGCGGGATCGAGTCTCATCTCTTATCCCATCTCAGTTCACAATTGCTATGCTTTCTTGCTGTCTGGACTCTCTGGGGTTTATACCTACTCTTCAAACTGTGTATGTAGTTCGCCTCCACCACTTTCACATTTGTATCATACTACTTACCACTTAGAGTGAAGAAATACTAAGATAACTCCGTAACTTTCCTCTTTTCTCAACCTTGCCTTTCAGTCTATCGTTTCTTCAAATCCTTTCAATATCTTATATTTGATGCCATGTCTGCCAGTGCTATCACTGTACACACTACTATGTCCTCACCGCCATAGCTGTGCTTGATGCAAATCTATGCATCTCCTTGAGTTTCTGAAGATGTTTAACCCGGAGTATGATTCTTGTTGATGTATACTTAATGATAGGTATCACTTGGTGCTCTATATAGTTCTAGAGAATATATTAGCATTGTTCTTGAATGCAGTTAAAAAATTCGCTTACTTATATCCCACTAGTGCATCTCTGCTGACACACTTGTGTTATATAAACATCCACATATTTCTCTTCGAACGATATCTATAGTTTCCCTCCCTTACTTTTGCTTCTTGTATCTTCCTCCACAACTATCACATCTATCACCATTACAACCATCACAATCACCACAGCATTCATGATCACATCACAACCACCTATCACAACCTTCACCATCACCACCACCACTACCACAGCCATCCCAAACACAACTACCTTCACCACATCCTTTACCAACACTAAACGTAACCCTCACAACCACCACTACAACCTTCACCTACACAACCCTTACAACTATCACTTAAACCATCCCAATATCTCAACCATTCCAACCACCATAACCATTCCAACCACAGGTCTCACAACCACCACCACAACCATCAAGCCCATCACCACAATCTTTACCAAAACATTACAACAACCACCACAACCAACAACCACCAATGCAACCTTCATCATCATCTCTACACCCAACATAATCACCACAACCATACCCTAAACCATATCAACCACCTTTACAACCACCACCGACATCCCAACCACAACCCTAACAACCACCACATTCTTCCCCAAACACTAGCAACTATAACTATCTCGACCACAACCATTCTAACTACTACCCAAACCCTCACCAATACAACCCTCACAACCACCCCCAAACCATTCCAGCTACCACCACAACCATCCCAACCACAATCAATGTAAAACTGAGGCCAATGCTAACATTCCAATGGTGTTTAGAAATATATCCAGCTGGACCAGTCTTGTTGGATGGGCATTAGAGAGCATTGAAATTTTGGTCAATGTTACACTCTTTAGGGGGGATATGATTGAGGTGTATAAATGGAAAACAGGAATAAATAAAGGGGATGTAAATAGCGTGCTAAAAATATCTAGTATTGACAGGACATGCAGCAATGGCTTTAAGTTGGATAAATTCAGATTCAGGAAGGATATAGGAAAGCATTGGTTTGGCAACAGAGTTGTCGATGAGTGGAACAAACTCCCGATTACAGTTATAGAGGCTAAAACGTTGTGTAGTTTTAAAAATAGGCTAGATAAATATAGGAGTGGGTGCGGGTGGGTGTGAGTTGGTCCTGACTAGCTTGTGCTACTAGGTCAGATGCCGTGCTCCTTCCTTAAGTGAATGTAATCTGACCTGGCTGAGTCGGGGCATTGGCTTAAGCCGGTGGGAAACTTGGACCTGCCTCGCATGGGCCAGTAGGCCTGCTGCAGTGTTCCTTCTTTCTTATGTTCTTATGTTCTTATATACATCTTAGATTCAGTGCCAAATATAAAGTTTATTGGTTGAGGTTTAGTCTACAGCATTTGCGATTGAAATTTTTGAATACATATGTCTGTATTACTGAGTAGCGCAGCGCAGTGTTTTATATACTGTATCTATGTACTCTGCAGTGTTTATAAACATTAACTAACTTTCTCAGTGATTATATTGGGGCTGCCATTCCTACCACCACCTTAATGGACTATGGCATTATCACCAAGGACGACCAAAGTCAAGTTATTGGACCACAGAAGTTACGAGATGCCAGACACAAATACCGAATTTTTTTTTTTTTATATTTTATTTAAAATAACCGCACATATACAAAACATTGACATGTATAAGCGAAAATATTACCCTAATGTATAACAAAAGTTATACATAAGTACTCATGAACAGAACTGATACCCAAAATTAATAGACAAAACTACACTTAAACTTGGACAAACCCTGCAACACCCTAACTCATGCACAGTTATTGACGAGAAACATTACCATAGCTCGCGCAACAACCTAAACTAAACACAGTTACATACAATATGATTCACCACTACCCTGTAACTGTACCCCCTAACAGAAATCTTTTTTTTTTTATTATTATTATATATTAAAGAAGCATGTCATACAATTACTGGACATGTCATCCAAACCAGTCGATTGTTACTCACCGACTTATGCAAAGGTATACGAACTAATACACATAATATGACACAAAATATTACATAGATGTCTATGAAATAAACATGGACAACTTCAACATTGAACATGGAATATATATTTTTTTTTTTTTTTTTAACAAATACAGTTTTACAAGTAAAATGACGTATACATGGTAAGCAATAGTACACAAGACACAGACAAATTCCATTCCCATCACTCCTCGTGATGAAACCTCTACTAAACAAATTTTTTTTTTTTTATATATATAACTGTGTACAATGAAAGCCTATCCTGTAACATAATACAAAACTTAAAATAAAACCGGGCACTTGCCAACCCGCTACACAAAACCTACATTAAGTCCAAATGATCACCACCGCCAAAACCCTAACACACATTTATAACTTGTCTATAAAGTTTTTCCAAAACATCATAACAGACTTTAACAAACTTTATAACGCCACAAAACGTTTAACTATAAATCATTATCATGATAAACACTACAAACTGCTTGTGATTCTGGTATAAACACAAGCTAATAATCTAATAATAATTTACCCTAAAGTCTCAAAGAACATTACACACCAACGTTGTAATGTCACCCTTTTTTTTTTTTTTTTTCCAAGGGTCGAAGCCCCACTCAATAATTTCACCACCTCCTGAGCAGAACACCAAAACTTACATAAGAACCAACCCCACTTTTATCATAATTTCCTTATGTTTTTTATTTTTCCTCTTGATCCAGACAGACTTATACACTTTAATGAGAGAACAGCACTTAACAACCGAAACCAAAACCAACCCCACCTGATAAACGAAACCCCTTACCCTACCCTCCCAACCAACCTCACTCACACCTCAAACAACCTGAACCTAAACCCCACCCCCACTCCCCACACGTGCAAACTGCAACACCCCCAACCTTAATACAACCCCCACCCTTAATACAACCCCCCACAACCACACCAAAACCCCTTAAACTCGAAACCAGCCCTAAACCCTCCCTCACCACTCCTAACAACTGTTGCAATGTGAAACCCTATATGCTTCCGGAAATTTAGAAACCCAAGCTCTGCCATAAACCTCCTATTAATACATTTTGTTCTATAAATCCCCGCAGCCAAAGCATGAATTAAAACCTCACTATCTGAACTCCTCATACCCCATGACAAAAACACGAACTCTAACATTATATAAACCAAAGCCCTATGCACTTCCTCCCACACACCCCAAAGTCCAAACAAAGCGCCTTTAACACTGAAAACCTCCCCCAATCAATCCAACACCCCCAATCCAAATCCTCACGCGTCCTTCCTCACAAAAATATACCACGTGAAACGCGTTTCCATTCACCACACCTATCGCAAGACCCATCCCTGTGACTCCATCTCGAACAACTGAGCTTTCGCCGCCAGTATCCCATTTAAGAATCTGTAACCTGTTTCTCTCACCCTAGGCCTCACCTTCACCTTTTTAACCAACTCCAAATACTCTTCCAAATATACAACGGATACACCTCCACTCCCTGTACTATCTTCTCCCTCACACATGCCCTATCCAATCTGCTTACTCTAACACTCCCGGATCCCTCAAAACCAGAAGTACCGTAACACCGCCTCACACTCCCTTATCTCCCTACCCCCACCACTTCCTAACCTCACCCATTACTGAACCCACCCTTCTTCCCCTCAGCTCCCCCTTCATCATAAATTCCTGCTTTACAAACACGCTTTTCAACCTACTCCTCAACGGAATCAAACCCATCCCTCCATTTTTAACATTTGTCTCCACCACCTCCCTGCTCAACCAATGTCTACCATTCCCCAAATAAACCTAAGCACTCCCTTTTGTAGCCTTCTCACATCAGCATCTAATAATGGATAAACCGCCGCTCTAAACCACAATTTACTAAAAATTAAAACATTAATGACCACCACCCTTTGCAACAGCGTTATGTCCCCAACTCCCCAGCCCTCATTCGCTTCAAAGCTGAATCCACCACTTCCCCCGAATTCTTCTCTCTTGCTAACCTGCCATCACTACAAAACACTATCCCACAGATTTTTAAAGCTTCTACACATTGCCAACCCTCCCTTAAACCCAACGTTCCCCCACTCCAACTACCTACCTCTAATAGGTGTGATTTACTTCTATTAACCCTCATTCCTGTTGCCTGACCAAAAAGCTCCACCCAACCTCTAACCCATCTCAAACTCTCCTCTGTCTTTATTAACAACGTAGTGTCATCTACATAACCTACTATCCCTGCCCTATCCTCCCTATGTCCCCTTCTACCCTTAAACCCTCATCTACTACCCTATAAAATGGATCTTGAAACAAGCAAAGAGGATCTGTGACAGAGGACATCCCTGTCTCAGTCCCCTTCCCATGTTCACCGCCCACCCAACCATCCCATTTATTTGTATCCTCATCAACGCCTCTGCATATAAAGTTCTTACCCATCCTACAATTTCTTCTCCAAAACCTATCCTTTCTAAGATATCTAACAGCACCCCTCTATTCACCCTGTCATAAGCCATCTGCCAATCCAGCCCCAACACTCCCCCTTGATTTACTTCAATAAACTCTTTATTCTACTGTGACCGTTCCTAAAACTTCTCCCTGGTATCCCAAATTGTCCCTCGTGCAACATATTCCCTAAACCTCTTTTGATTCTATTAGCCAAAATCTTTGCAAATATCTTATAGTCAGTACACATGAGCGCTATAGTCCTATAGTCTTTAAACCCTTTGGTGTTTTACATTTAGGCACTAACACTACAACTCCTGTCCTAACTGACTTCTCCATTACTCCTGTCTCCCTCATGTCATTGAAGACCCTAACTAACACCCTCTCAGCACCTGCCAGTATTGCATGTATACTTCCCGGTAATCCATCTATACCTGGCGATTTTCCAGCCCTTAACCCTTTTACCGCCTCCCAAACTTCTTCTTCCGTTATGTCCCCCTCTATTGCCTTCCTATCATCCTCATTCAACCTTCTATTAATTCCCCCTAATAATTGGACACAAGCCCTCTCATCCCTTTCCTCTTCTGCAAACTTCCTACCAAACCAACACTCCGCATAACCAGTCATCCCTCTGTCGTTTGCAACACTCTTCCCACCTCATACCCCCATCTCCTCTTCCACCTCTACAGATGTCAGCAACATACCCTGTCTACCTTCTGAAATTGCCTCAACACCACCGCAGACGCCTTATCCCCCTTAACACCTCCTCCATCCCACTTCGTACGCCGTAAGCGTGAAACCTCTCATACTGAATGTCTTTCAGAGCCCTTCTTACTCCCTCACACTCTCTGCATGCCTTTCCTGCTTTCCCCACCATAACTATCCCTCAATAAACCCTCTAAATACCTCTGATAACCATACCTATAACGAGCATCCTCCCTTCCCACCTTCTCAAAGTACTCCTTTATCCCCTTCTTCCCACACTCATTCCACCACCTTGCTGCATGTACTACACCCCTCCCCCTCCACAGACCCTCCACCATCCCTCAAAATCCACCATCCCTCTACCCTATTAAACATTGCCACGTTAAGTTTCCAATAACTCGAGTATACCTTCACAGCCCCCTCCCAACCCGCTTGCATCAACACACCCTTGTGATCTGAAAACCTACATCCAAACATTCCACTTTCTCCACCCCTACCGCTCTGGAAACATAAATCCTATCCAATCTAGCTGCATAATTGCCCTAAAAAGTGAATTCTACAGGCTCGCCCCTTCCTCCACCACACAACCCCCGCATCCAAAACTTCCGTAAGATCCTCAAAACACTACCTGTTCCTCTCGGCTCCACGTCCCTTACCCTAATAACGCTGTTCCAGTCTCCCGCAATGATGACCACCTGCGGCAGACCCCTGAAAGCATAAATTAATTCATCCCTCACGAATTGTTCCTTGACCCTATTATTTGAAATCGCGGCATATACACTCCAATAAAACTAACCTGGACCTCCCCATTGACCATCAACCCTCACCACTCTCCCCCTCCCTCTTACCATGACTGCAATACAAATGGGCACGTGTCCCTAATACCCACAACCACACCCCTTGAACAACTCAGAACCTCCCACAAAACACTGATATCCTTTCAACTTTAAATCCACCCACACCTATAATTGTGCTCTTGAAAAACACTACATCTACCCTGTACCTAATCAATGTCACTTCTACCCACTTTCGCTTGGCCTCATTTTTAAGGCCATTCACGTTCATACTTAAACACCGGAAGGTAACAGTTGAGGTTTCCCTCTTGGTTTCGGTTGTTTTCTCTCCAAAGTTATACCTGTGACCCCTCCTCTCCCACCCTTCCTGTCACCTCCCATCCCCCCTTTACCCTTATCACCCCCACTACCTCTAGCTCTTGTCTGTTGTCCAACTACAACTTCAGACCAAATTTTCTTACCAGGTCTCTGTGCTGGTGTGAGGACATCATTACCAGCCTCCTCACCAGTTCTCTTCCTAGATTCTCCCCTGTCTCTCTGGTCTTCATTTACCTGCTCATTGTGCACCTCCACCTCCACCTGTATGACATCCAACACAGCTTTACCACACCCTCTCCTGCTGCCTCACCTCCACCCACCTGTTCCTGGTTCTGCTCCAGAACCCCAATGCCACACACCTCACTGGTTGACCCCTCCAATGTCAGCTCTTCACCTTCAAGAATCTCATTGAGATCCCTCAAAATCTCAGCCTCCTGACCAGTTATACCTTCCTCTTCCGTGTCTGGCCCAATCTTTTCCCCTTCTAACACCTCCTCCTCCATGCTCCTCCCACTTATCCTTTGTTCCTCCATCTCCACTCTGTCCACCTCCACGCTCCATGATGTCTTCTCTTCTCCCTGCATCGCCGCACACTCCATGCCTCCTTCTGTTCCATCCTTCGTTACATTCCTTACTTCGTTTCTCTGTCGCTGCTCTGCTCCACCTCGACGCCAATCCACTCTCCTTTGGCTACACTCAGCAGCCAAGTGACCCGGCTTACCACACAGTCGACATGTCCTCACCTGTCCTGGGTATGTGACGTACACCTGTGTGCGAAAATTCTCCATAAGTACATAAGAGGGAATAGGTTTCCTCAAGGAAATTTTGATGGAGTATGTTCCCTCAAAAGCGCCAGCATATAGCCCCTGCGCCCAGCGTCCTATGTTTACAGCATGTATTATGCCATAACTCTTAAATACATCTTTAATATCCTGTTGTCCGGATTCAAAGGGCACATTATGCACCTTAATCCACTTAAAAGTGGCAGAAACATCTTTCAAACATACCTCTAGGCCTTGATGTACCACTAACTTTTTCTCCTGGTATGTATCGACGACTCGTTGATAAGCTGCAGTGCAAGCTAATTTGATGAATATCCTCCTTGATCCGTTTAATGATATGCCATAAATCTCCTCATGCGATAATCCAAAAGTGTCTCGTATTATTGCAGGCAGTAGAACCTCTGCATTAGACGTATATATGGCTCCCTGGACCAAGTCAACACAGACCGTGTTCACTCGTCTCCTGTAACCGTCGGCCATTGTTTGAAAATGACGTTGCCACTAGCTGCCGCCAGGGAGCACCACCAGCACACCCGCACACAACCAAGGCTGGGCGTGGAATGTAAATACCGAATGGAGAGGCAAGAAAAGGAGCTTGCAAACTTGGAAAATATCACATCACTGTATTTTGATGGTAAGAAGACCTCCACACGTGTAATGACAAAGAATGAGAAGACCAAGAAATGGAGTCTAAAGATAGTGAATATCTAACTCATGTAACTCCCAAGTCAGGCCATGGAAAGGAGATTGCCAAGACTATCTATACATTTCTGGTGGAACAGAAAATTGCAGCTTGCATCTCTAAAATTCGTATTTTTTTCAATGCTTCCTAATGGGTATGGTCCACTGGTTAACACACTGGCCTACGAGTTTCAGAACTCGCTTGCCATGGGTTCGAGTCTCACCTCTTCTGTGATTAGTCTGCCATCGTGTTATTGCTATTTCGCGATTTCTGAATATTTTTTTGACAATGTCGATTAATTAAGCACAGTCATGATTTGGTTATTAACCTGTTTATTTTTGTTCATGGGTACTTGCATTGATTAGTTCTAACACTCAAGGCTCTGTCTAAGTGTACTTACGATTGGCTCAAATAAGGATAGCATTATAAGTATGGAATATCGTGAGAGAACAGTGTTAGAGAATAGGCAGTCCGCTCTGCCTAGACGTCAATAATAATAAAATTAATATAAGTTTAAATACTTCAGAAACTCTTCACAAACTTAATATTAAATCGAAAAATATTTTTTTTTATTGCGGCTTTCATACAGGTCCGGTAGTGTGGTAATTATTATTATTGACCTTACTGGTCTAGGCCACCCTCCTACCAGACCAACCATACACCCACCCTCCTACCAGACCAACCATACACCCACCCTCCTATCAGACCAACCATACACCCACCCAAAAATCCACACCACCCACCATAGCACCTCACCCACCCACCACAGACCAACCATACACCCACCCACCTACCAGACCAACCATACACCCACCCACCTACCAAACCAACCATCCACCCACCCACCTACCAGACCAACCATACACCCACCCACCTACCAGACCAACCATCCACCCACCCACCTACCAGACCAACCATACACCCCCCACCTACCAAACCAACCATCCACCCACCCACCTACCAAGTCAACCATCCACCCACCTACCAGACCAACCGTCCACCCACCCACCTACCAGACCAACCGTCTCCCACCCACCTACCAGACCATCCGTCCACCCACCCACCTACCTACCAGACCAACATTCACCTACCTACCAGACCAACATTCACCCACCTACCTACCAGACCAACCGTCCACTCACCCACCTACCAGGCCAACCTTCCACCCAGCCACCTACCAGGCCAACCTTCCACCCAGCCACCTACCAGGCCAACCTTCCACCCAGCCACCTACTAGACCAACCATCCACCCACCTACTTGATCGTCCGCTAGCTAGACTACCTTCTTAAATTTTATGTCAATTGATAACTAAGCTGTAATGAACACTTGTCTGTGCTCAGTAATAACCCCACATGGAGACACAAACACAGGAGATTAAATGATCTGTATATTTCGACCATCTACTGAAGAGGACCTCAGAAGGGGGTTGAAATATACAGATCAATTCATATCCTGTGTTCCTGTCTCCATGTGGGTTTATTATTGAGCATTATGCCAATTACGTCCTACCAACCTATCAACTCATAACCCCTTAAACTAACCCAACAACATTTTTACTAGCAACCCCTAGAGCTCACTCATTAACCCACCTTCAAGCTCATCCACTAAACTAGCTACAAGCCCGGTCACAAATTCAACTAATTCTCATTGCTCACGCACGAGCCGTGCATCCTGCTCACTCAATAGCCCAACCTTAAGCCCACCAACCCACCCACCCACTAGCTGGTCCATCAGGTCACTAAACAGCTCCACTACCAGAACACTAACCAGCCCACTCGTTGAATCATCCTCAAACCCACTTATCATCCTTCCTCCCACCCTACAGACCGCCTGTCAGCAAACTCAAACCTGCTCACTCACCACCAGTCCATGCTTGACCACACGATCTAACCCGCCCACCAATCCATGCATTAACCAACCAACCCAGCCCACCCACCAGCTACAACAATAATCGCCCACTAGCTAACCCACTAACCAACTAACCCACCAATCCGCTCGGTTCACACACAACCCAACCCATAAATAAATGTACCCATTATCCTACTCAATAACCCACCCACAACACCACTTAAAAACCCACTCATCATCCAAATAAACAACACCCACCAATTTCCATTCCAACCCACCCACCAACCTCATACTAACCCATCCACCACATACCTACCCATTCACAACCTATTTAATAACCAGCCTACCCATAATTTGACCCACCCATCAATCCACCAACTCACTCATCAATCCACCAACTCACTCATCAATCCACCAACTCACTCATCAATCCACCAACTCACTCATCAATCCACCAACTCACTCATCAATCCACCAACTCACTCATCAATCCACCAACTCACTCATCAATCCACCCACCACCTTCAGCCTGCCACTAACTTAGTCTTCTTGTCAGGGACTTAGCTGAGTGCTCAACTTGCTGACTTATTCCCACCTAAGTTACTCAGACGCCAAGTTTCCTTCGAGGAAGGTGCCTTCATGCTATTGATGGGCTCTTGATCAAAGTAAATGGAGCTACTCTCTTCTTCTTTGTATCAAATATTACGTGCCTCACCCACTGTACAGGTTGTATATGACCCTTGTGGGTTTAGAGCTTCAATTTAATAATAATGATAACTGCAATAATAATAATAACAATCATATTAATAATAATAGCAAATAATAATAATAATAATAATAATATGTATTTCGATTTCTGTGAGATCCATGAAAGGTTACCTCTGTATTGTATAACCCAAGCTTCATTTATCTCAATGCATGAGACAGAAATAGCTCAGAATGATGCACAAGTTTGAAATGCAGTTGAATATTAGCATTTAATATTTGAATAGAATCAGGAGAAATATTTACAAACTATATACAGATCACAACTAATTAAAACCTTCCACTAAGAAACACGAGCTTTGAAGCCAAACGGAAGAGACTTTCTCTTGTTATCTATGAGACCAATATTGTAAAATTCACCAATACAATTGAAGCTTCTCAGAAGTTGAATTGTCAAATTATTACTGTTGAAAGGATGAAGCCAACTGGATGAGGAACTCAGAAATGATAGCATGAAAACCTGGTTTTTAATTTTCCCAATCTACTGCATAAAAATACAGCAAAATGAGGTGTGCACACGCCAAATATAGCTCAGTATTTTTTTTAAGTCAAATTTAACAACATTTAAAGCTTAAGCAACTCAATAATTAGGACAGTTTTTATTAGGTATCCCGGAAGGTTCACCTAAGTAGTTGCCAGATTTTTTCTACTATTTTCCTTTTTTTTAATCCTCCAAACTTCCTTCAAACTTTCATTTATAACTTGAGAATACCTCATCCGATAGGCTTCATATTTTTAAACACTGGTTTACTGTGCCGAGGAAGGGCCTATGCAGCTGATAACAGGTGCAAGTTCCTTGGGACAAACAATATTTAGATCGTTTTCGTGTGATAACTTAGAAAATCTCTTCTGATCAGACCAGATATTCCAAACAAAGTTGATCCCAATAAAAATAGTGTTGTCATTGTTACAGTAGTATTGAGGCATCATTGTTACAGTAGTGTTGAGGCATCATTGTTACAGCAGTGTGGAGGCATTGTTACAGTAGTGTGGAGGCATCATTGTTACAGTAGTGTGGAGGCATCATTGTTACAGTAGTGTGGAGGCATCATTGTTACAGTAGTGTTGAGGCATCATTGTTACAGCAGTGTGGAGGCATCATTGTTACAGCAGTGTTGAGGCATCATTGTTACAGTAGTGTGGAGGCATCATTGTTACAGTAGTGTGGAGGCATTGTTACAGTAGTGTGGAGGCATCATTGTTGCAGTAGTGTTGAAGCATCATTGTTACAGCAGTGTGGAGGCATTGTTACAGTAGTGTGGAGGCATCATTGTTGCAGTAGTGTGAGGCATCATTGTTACAGTAGTGTGGAGGCATCATTGTTACAGTAGTGTGGAGGCATCATTGTTGCAGTAGTGTTGAGGCATCATTGTTACAGTAGTGTGGAGGCATCATTGTTACAGTAGTGTGGAGGCATCATTGTTACAGTAGTGTGGAGGCATCATTGTTACAGTAGTGTGGAGGCATCATTGTTACAGTAGTGTGGAGGCATCATTGTTACAGTAGTGTGGAGGCATCATTGTTACAGTAGTGTGGAGGCATCATTGTTACAGTAGTGTGGAGGCATCATTGTTACAGTAGTGTGGAGGCATCATTGTTACAGTAGTGTGGAGGCATCATTGTTACAGCAGTGTGGAGGCATCATTGTTACAGTAGTGTTGAGGCATCATTGTTACAGTTGTGTGGAGGCATCATTGTTACAGTTGTGTGGAGGCATCATTGTTACAGCAGTGTGGAGGCATCATTGTTACAGCAGTGTGGAGGCATCATTGTTACAGCAGTGTGGAGGCATCATTGTTACAGTAGTGTGGAGGCATCATTGTTACATCAGTGTGGAGGCATCATTGTTACAGTAGTGTGGAGGCATCATTGTTACAGCAGTGTGGAGGCATAATTGTTACAGTAGTGTGGAGGCATCATTGGTACAGTAGTGTTGAGGCATCATTGTTACAGTAGTGTGGAGGCATCATTGTTACAGTAGTGCTGAGGCATCATTGTTACAGTAGTGCTGAGGCATCATTGTTACAGTAGTGCTGAGGCATCATTGTTACAGTAGTGCTGAGGCATCATTGTTACAGTAGTGCTGAGGCATCATTGTTACAGTAGTGCTGAGGCATCATTGTTACAGTAGTGCTGAGGCATCATTGTTACAGTAGTGTGAGGCATCATTGTTACAGTAGTGCTGAGGCATCATTCTGACAATTATATAAATAGAAAGCATCTTTTTTCGTCTTAAATCAAGTTAAATATAAACGAGTCTACTTTTCTGAAAGGCTTCAATATTTAATAGATGATTCGTCTTACGGTCAGGATAACACTCAAATAAGATATGTGATATAGCTGCAAATTTGTCCAAATAGAGAGTTAGTTATAAGAAAATAAGAGTCGTTGGAAGCCATACGATAACTCAAGAATGTCTCTTCTCATCGACTTCAAACTTTTAACCTTGCTGTGGTCTCCAAAAATCAAGAGAAAAAATTGTATTAGGATGTTGTAGCCCCAATTTGCTAATTTTATTAAATAATATTGATTTTCATTCATTAACTAAAGAATGTCCCTTTAGAATGACTTCACTTAAGAGAAATGACACCTTTTAGTTTTGACTCTGTAACTGCTTATTCATATTTTTAATAAAATTCTTAAAATTCTTGGATTCGCTGAATTCAGAGCAACTACTGTAGAATGACTTCAGTGACAGCCTTCAGACTTTCAGCGTTGGTGGGTTTCTTGAAGGTAAGTCTGAAGTTCAGTTTGGCCTATGGAAATATTTTCGTTTCCAGGTAATGTATAGAGAATGCCACTTCGTACCGCCATCAAATTCTAAGTGATGGTTTATCGTAATTAGAAGTACAGTGGACCCCCGGTGTTCGTCCTGCTCCAAACTCGCCCTTTTATGTAAGTGTATTTTTTAAATGCTTTTGTAAGTGTGTATTTTTGGGGGTCTACTTTACATTATTCCTTATGGGAATAAATTCGTTTGGTAATGGCACTTGAACAGCATTCTGGATCGAAAAAATAACGAAAACCGGGGGTCCACTGTAGTCTTGTTTAGAATTAGAGCTGAGTAGGTGCGAATTTGCCAGCTTTATAAAAAAAAATATGTGAAACATAATATATTTTTTTAGGATTGTATAAAATTTTAAATAGAATATAACTGCAAAATAAGAAAACAGAGAAATATTGAAAATTCGCGTTTTTTTTTTTAATTTTTCAAAGTTTAATGAACCCTTAAAGGCTATATTTTTGAATGACTTTAATAAGTCCCTTAAGGCTATAATTTTTTGGAAGAGTTTACACCAGAGTCAGTCACATTGGGGTGTAGAGTGTTCTTATCTTCTAATAACTTCCTCCATGGTATTGTTCATAACTTCAGAATGTTTTATCTGATCGGCTTCAAACTGTCGACTCTGTTTAAGTGAAGGTTGGAGAATCAGGTGACAGGTGCTCTCTGCTTAGTTTTACGTAAGGGTTTCCCTCCATGAGGAAAATATGTAGAGCCTGGCGGATGAAATGGAAGTGCTGAAGCAGAATATAGAGATGAGGACTGATAGGAGCAAAGTGCTGTGTGCAGGGACAATAGTGGACAATGAGAGGACTAAAGGAGGGGCAGGAACAAAGAAGCCCCTTGAGAAAATATCAGGCTACCAGGACGTCTGGGAGAAACTACCAAGGAGATACTTAAATTGGATCCAGAGATATTGAGGGAAATAAAATAAGAGGTGAGGGAGAGGTTGCTTATTATTCATGGGATCCATGAGGCAGATGGGAGGATCTTTGATGAAATTAGACAGGGGGAGGTAAAAGAGATTGAGAGCATTAGCGAAGTAACAGGAGAGGACATGAAGCTACTTGGGTAGTACTCGAGGGAACAGAACTACTCAATCAAATTGACATTCAAGAAAGAAATGGTATGAAACAAGACCCTGCATAGGAACCACAGTTAAATAATTCTCTAAAGTACCAGCGAGTGTTCCTGGACCATGATAGAACACAAAATGAGCAGGAACAACTGAGAAACAGAGGCAAGAAGGGGAAACAGAGAAGGTACCGACAGACAGGAGAGTGCAGCCTCAGGGAGAACAACAAAAACAACTACCAATAGAACCAACCACAGCATCCTCTCAACCCCTACCAGCCCACACCATCCAAACAATAACCAGAAACAAAAAACACTCTACACTCACAGCTTACCCCCCCCCTAGCACTAATACCACCACAACACCAGCCTACCATAATATCCAGCCCTGTCTACCACATCTTATGCCTGCACCAACTCCTGCCAACCCCCTGAATATAGTTCTGGAAAGGAAGTTGAAGGTATGGTATGCAAACAAGGATGGAATAACAAGAGTGAAGAGTTGCAGGAAAGAATCACTGAGGCATCCCCAGACATCATAGCACTCACAGAGACAAAGCTCAAGGGGGTGATAACAGATGCAAAATTCCCATCTGGATATATGATCCTGAGTAAAGACCGGGGGTACATAGGGAAAGGAGGAGTTGCATTGCTCATCATAGTCAGAGGTGAAGTAGATGACTACATAGAAGGAACACTTCATACCAGGGCACCAAAAGTGATGATAGCAGTGATGTACAATCTGCCACCAAACAGCAGGAGACCAAGACAGGAATACGAAGAGAGCAACAGAACGAAGGTGGTCACAGTAGCAGAAGTGACCAGAAGGGCCCATGTAACCAGGGCAAAGTTACTCGTTATGGTGGATTTCAACCACAAGGAGACAGACTGGAAAATCTAGAGCCACATGGGGAACCAGAGATGTGGAGACCAAGAAGTTGGAGGTGGTGCTGGAAAGCCTCATGTACAAACATGTTAGGGACACAACCAGGGTAAATCACACATGAATCGCCACTTGGCACTTGTGATTACGTTGTCCTGAGTTTCGAATACATAGTAGAGTTAATATAGAGTGTAGCAGCGCGAGAAAGATGGGAGAAAACAAACTTCAAAAAAGAGGACTACACATGTATGAGAAAATTCCTGCATGAGGTGCATTGGGTAAGAGACAGTAAACGAAATGATGGAACACGTGACCACAAAGTGCAGTGAGGCAGTGGAGAAGTTCGTGCCAAGAGGCAACAAACGAAATTGGAAGACCAGAGTGAGCCCATGGTTTATCCGGAGGTGTTGAGAAGATAAAGCCAAGTGTGCTAGATCATGGAAGAATTACAGAAGGCAAAAGACTCAGGACAACAGGGAGCTGAACCGAAGAGCCAGAAATGAATATCCATGGATAAGGAGAGGAAGACCCAATGGCAATACGAGAATGATGTAGCATCAAAACCAGATTTGACCCGAAGATGTAATATATATATATTAGGATTAAAACAAAGCAGTCAAGGACCAGGCAATCAGGCTGAGGAAGGAAGGAGGGGAGCTCAAAGAGAGGCTCAGGAAGTATGTGAGAAACTCAGCTCAAAATTCAGGAAGGTATTCACAGTGGAGATAGATAGGCTTCCAGTAAACCGAGGGAGTAGGGTGCACCAGCAAGTACTGGACACACTGCACACAACTGAGGAGGAGGTGAAGAAACTGCAAGGTGAACTAGATAACTCATAGGCAGTGGGCATAGATAACATTTCTCTGTGGGACCTGAGAGAGGTAGCAGATGCACTGTGTATACCACTAACAACAATCTTCAGTTAATCAGTTAAAACAGGGCAACTGCCTGAGGTGTCGAAGACGTGTATACATGTCGCTGACATGTATAGTATGTAAAGTTATGGAGAAGATTATCAGAAGAGTGGAAGAGTACTTAGAAGAAATGGGCTTATATATAACAACCAGCACGGCTTCAGGGAAGGGAAATCCAGCATCTGAAATCTACTGGAGTTCAACGAAAAGGTAACAGAAGTAAGACATGAGAGAGAGAGAGAGAGAGAGGAATGGGTAGGTTGCATATTCCTGGACTTTAAGAAGGCTTTCGATACAGTAACACAAAAGAGATCGGTTGAAAAGCCAGAGAAGCAGGCAGAAATAGCAGGGAAAGTACTGCAATGGGTCAGGGAATACCTGACAGGAAAGATACAATGAGTGTAGTTTAATAACGAGGTGTCATAGTGGGTGCATGTGTCGAATGGGGTTCCACAAGGATGAGTAATAGGGCCGGTGCTGTTTCCAGTATATGTGAATGACATGACGGAAGGGATAGATTCAGAGGTATCCCTGTTCGCAGATGATTTGAAGCTAATTAGGAGAATACAAGTGGACGAGCATCAGCAAAGACT
This sequence comes from Cherax destructor, assembly GCA_009830355.1. Classification (NCBI taxonomy): domain Eukaryota; kingdom Metazoa; phylum Arthropoda; class Malacostraca; order Decapoda; family Parastacidae; genus Cherax; species Cherax destructor. The sequence goes on from WNWK01001555.1 coordinate 21,781, forward strand.
ACAAGGAGATGAGGACAGGCTGCAAGCATGGTCCGACAAATAACTCCTGAAGTTTAACCCCAGTAAGTGCTAAGTCAGGAAGTTTGGGGAAGGATAAAGATTACCGCAGGCAGAGTACGGCCTTGGAGGTCGACGGCTGTAAAACTCACTCAAATGAAAGGATCTTGGGGTGAGCATCATACCCAGCACATCTCCTGAGGTTCACATCAACCAGATAACTGCTGCAGCATAATTGCGCCTGGCAATCTTAAGAATATCGTTTCGATATCTCAGTAATGAGTTGTCATTCAAGACACTGTACAATGTTTAAGTCAGGCCCATATTGGAGTATGCAGCACCATTATGGAACCCACACTTGGTCCAACACGTCAAGAAATTAGAGAATATGCAAAGGTTTGCAACAAGACTAGTCCCGGAGCTAAAGGGCATTCTCTATAAGGAGAGGTTAAGGATATTCATCCTGACGATACTGGAGGACAGGAGGGATAGTAGGGGACATGATAACGACATAAAAAATACTGAGAGGAATTGACAAGGTGGATAGGGAGATGATGTTACAGATATGGGAAAAAGCAACAAGGTGTCACAGCTGGAAGTTGAAGACTCAGATGAGTCACAGTGATGTTAAGAAGTATTTCTTCAGTCATAGAGTAGTCAGGAAGTGGAAAAATCTGGAGCAGGGAGACAGTGGACCTAGTAACGACCAGCAAAGATGCGGAGAAAGGAGCTGTGAATCGACCCATGCAAAAACAAATAGGTGAGTACAAACACACACCACACACACACAACCAGCGTGCGCGCGCGCACACATCCTGCGGCAACATATATAACAAGAGGTTACACTTTATTTCAGGTGTTTGACTTAACTAATGCTATGGTAGCTGCCTTAATGTAAACAATGGAAGAATTAAGGAAGAGAAGAAAAGAGAGACAGAGAGGGGGAGTGAGAGAGGGGGAGGGGGAAAGAGAGGGAGAGAGAGAGGGAGAGAGAGAGAGAGAGAGGGAGGGAGAGAGGGAGAGAGAGAGAGGGAGGGAGAGAGAGTGGGAGAGAGAAGGGGGAGAGAGAGGGAGAGAGGGGGGAGAGAGGGAAAGAGGGGGGGAGAGAGAGAGAAGTATCTCCCAGGAAGCTGCTGTAATGAACTCGGTAAATCTTGTTTCATGATCTCTGGTGGTCATATGGAGCCTCACCTGGGCAGTGCCACGTTACTTCCCCTGCACAGTGCCACGCTTCAATCCCTGGGCAGTGCCACACTGCTCCCCTGGGCAGTGCCATGTTGCCCCCCGGACAGTGCTTGGCTGCTCCCCCTGGGCAGTACCACGCTCCTTCCCCTTGGCAGTACCAGGCTGCTTCCCCTGGGCAGTGCCACGCTGCTCCCCTGGGCAGTACCACGCTGCTCCCCTTGGGCAGTGCTGGGCTGCTCCCCCTGTGCAGTGCCACGCTGCTGCCCCTGGGCAGTGCCACGTTGCCTCTCCTGGGCAGTGCTGGGCTGCTCCCCCTGGGCAGTACCACGCTGCTTCCCTGGGCAGTGCCATGTTGCTCCCCCTGAGGAGTGCTGGGCTGCTCCCCCTGTGCAGTGCCACGCTGCTCCCCATGGGCAGTGCCATGTTGCTCCCCAGGGTAGTGCCACGCTGCTACCATTGAGAAGTACCACGCTGCTCCCCCTGAGCAGTGCCACGCTGCTTCCCATGGGCAGTGTCACACTGCTCCCTGGGCAGTGCCACATTACTCCCCTGCTCAGTGCCAAAATACTCACCTAGAGCAGTGCCATACTACCCCCTGAGCAGTGCCACATTACTTCCATGCTCAGTGCCAAAATACTCCCCTTAAGCAGTGCCACACTACTCCCCTTGGGCAGTGCCACACTGCTCTTGGGCAGTGTCACAATATTCTACCTGAACAGTGCCACACTGCTCTCCCTGGGTGGTGCCACAATACTCCTGGGCAGTGCCACACTACTACTGGGCACTGCCACACTTCTCCCCCTGGGCAGTTAACACTACTCTTGGGCAGTGCCACAATATTCCTGTAGGCCGTTCCACAATATTCCTGTAGGCCGTGCCACACTACTCCCCCTGGGTAGTGCCACGCTACTCCCTTTGGGCAGTGCTACACTGCTGCTAGGCAGTGCCACACTTATCCTGGGCAATATCTCACTACTCCCCCTGGGCAATGCCACAATACTCCCCTTGGCATTACCACACTATTTCCTCCTAGACAGTGCCACACTACTCTCCCCTGGCAGTGCCACAATGCCCTTTGCAGTACCACACTACTCCCTGTGGGCAGAACCACACTACTACTCCTGGGCAGTGCCACAATACTCTCTCTGGGCAGTACCACAATACCCATGCTGGTTTCTTGAGGATATTGGCTAGACTTTAACAATTTCATGTGTCCTGACTGGGCTCTGAAACATTGCAGATGTGGGCTAGTTAACGGAGCCCAGGAATGTTCAAGGACTCACTGTGCACAATACACACAAGTGGATGTATAAGATACATAATGCAGCTCTTGTATATCACTACATGCGGTACCTCTCACCTGCGCAGAAGGATTATTTAATCGAATGCAAAAGTGACTAACATACTGCAGACAGTTGAAGAGACAGATGTTCAGATCCCCAGCCTTGATAAAAGAGACTGAGATATTCAGAGCCTCAGCCTTGATAGAAGTTAATCAGTTCCTCAGCATATATTAACGCTGAACAACTCTAACTTTTCTTCTCCATTTCTATCAAGGCCGAGGGACTGAACACTTCAATCTTTTCTTCAATTGTCTTCCTTATATTAGTCACCTTCGTGATCGACTGATGAAGCCCACTGCGCAGGCGAAACGTATTGGAAATAGAGACACAATAATGGTACACATATCTGATTCATAACCTAACCTAACCTTACATTACACATACTAACCTAACCCAGAATAACTTAACACATCCTAACCTAACTTAACCTAACACTTAAATTAAATCATAAAATATAACTCCTTAGCAAAAATAGCTGAGTAAATACGTGTGATCTATTCATTTTATTACCAAGGGGAAAGCTAAACAAGTATGGGCTATACAGAGCCAGGACAGAAATTGGAAATGTTACGTGACTAGACTTCGTATTGCATCACTATGACTTGGTTAAAAGTATTCTTGGAGTCGTCTGCGGGTCGTGAACGCCAGATGTTGGGATCTAACCAGGGTATGACTGACCTATGTTAATTTATGGAATAGAAATGTCAGTTTTTGACCTAACGGGGTACGAAGTGATTTTTAATGGGCTGTAGCGGGTTATACGCCTGACTTTAAATGACCTAAATAGTCCAGTGGCCGATGAGGTGAACCTCCAATTACTGGCAGTCCAATAATATTTTTTTTCAGATTTATTATCATTGGAGGTCACTGAAGTAAGACCTGATGAAGGTCAACCTCAACACCATTTACCATTTTGCAGAAATCGCAGAAATTCAAGATGGCCACAACGAAAATAGGTACAGACTGATGTTGCTCAAAACTTTTTTCTAAGTCTGAAGTTTTAGTACAAACGTCTAAACGCGTATTATCCCGCCCGTGAAGTTAATTTTGGCCATTATAAATTATGAGCAAGATTTCCGATGGACATGAATGAAGGAGTGATGTAACAGAATGTATAACAATGTTATACGTGTGTTATGTTGCAGAGTACATAACTCCTATGTATTATACCACATTTACACACACACACACACACACACACACATGAGCTTTAGCATACCTATTCTTAAAGCTATGTATGGAACCTGCCTCCATTACATCGCTTCCCAAACTATTCCACTTCCCGTGTGTGTGTGTGTGTGTGTGTGTGTGTAAATGTGGTATAATACATAGGAGTTATGTATTCTGCAACATAACACACGTATAACATTGTTATACATTCTGTTACATCACTCCTTCATATATATATATATATATATATATATATATATATATATATATATATATATATATATATATATATATATATATATTTCATCTAATATATAACACTATATTTAATTTTATTTAGAGAAGGCTTTTCAGAACAAACGATTTGATTAAATGTTATTTTAACTTCAACAAGGCAGGAGAACTCGTCATTGATCCAAACTATGAATTCAGATAATTAGTTTGAAAACAGCTGATGTACAACACATTAACTTCCATAAAAAATATATATCTGATACTTCCGGACATACAGAGTTCTTCGGCCACTTCAATAGTTTTTGTTGTTTAAGTGTTAGCGAAGTTAGGTTAGCTTAGGTAAGGTTTGTCAGGAAACATGACAAGTGATTCCTGACGTGGGACTTAGATGATACTGTAGCTGGAGGTTTTGGTTATCTGACCGAGGCCTTCCACTGGCTTATCGGTTGCGAGGCTGAGATGAGAAGCCGGGTTTAAGAAAACTTTGTCTGTAAGCTTTTTAACTTTTATCCACATCTGGAAACATCTGATTGCAGAAACATAAGTTTGATATCAAATTCCTTATTTTCTCCCTATAAATAATAGGAAGAGCATAGCTTCTGGCTTTCTTGATATCCACAAACTGATTCTGAGTGCGACTGTACAGGTAACGACCCCAAGGGACTCATTTAAGGCTGATTGTTCCAGCAGAGTCGGGGGAACACCCAGGCACCCATTTTGGAAATGTTTCCCCTGGGTCGGTGTAATGGTGATAGTAGCAGCTAAAGAGAGGGAAGCAAGAAAGCAATTTACTCATCAGTGGTGGAAGACTCTGAGGGGAAGCAAGAAAGAGCAGAGTCACACCGTGATACACACACAAACCTGTGATCATATTACTCTCGTAAGCGGCGAGGCGAAGTATTGGAGCGAGAGGTGATGATGGGGCAATGATCATTTTTGTGCAAATCGTTTATGCCTTTCCAAGTGATGCCGATAGTAATCTGAGACGAGCAAGTCGAGAGATCAGTACAAGAATCAGTACGAGTTCAAGGGTCGGTGTGGGTTAAAGGTACAAAATTTAAGACAAATTTAGGCAAAGAATTGAGAAAAGTTTCCAACAAGTCACCGTGGAAATACTCAACAAAATCCCCTCCAAAGAAAATGTTGGTAATTAAAATCGTATAACAGGAGGTTAGGAAGAAACAAGATTCCGCAGGTCATCTAACGATAAAGAGTGATAGGGAGAGTTGAACAAAGTGCAATCTAAATAACATTAAAGGAAATAAACTCGTCCTGAAGCAAAACTGAGTAATAAAGACTAGTATTTATGATTTATGAGAAATCGATGGAGACAGAATCCGGCGGCAGAACCTAGAACGTGGCGAGACTTGTTGGCAGAAGAAAGCTGAACTGAACTAACGGAGGACGGTATAGCGAGACTTGAAGAGTGTAGAGACATGGAAGGTGGAAGTAATAGTAGCATGATAAAAGGAGCAATGCAAGCGGGCGAATGAGGAAAAGACCAGGGAAGTGGGGGAGGAGGGATGATGAAGGGAGAGTCACTGTATATAAGAGGGAGATGCGTCGGAGGCTTTCAGGTAGTGTGTCCATTCGTCTCATAACTGAAGGAATGGAAACACTGCAGTAGAAGACGGATGGTGGAGACGGTTGGTTTCAGAGATAAATGGGAAGAACAAACGAAGACTGAACAACTACCACTATAATAATGGTATACAACATTAAGCTCATGAATAAAATACCCGCGCACTATTTGCGTGTCCTTCTTATGTAGATGTATCGTTAAATAGTGGGTCTTTTAATTTAATACAGAGAATACATACTGGAGAGAGTATAAGATTGAGGTAATCAGTCCCTTAGTCTTGAGGTGTTCAGCACTTATCATGGATGAAGGACTAATTACCTCATCTTGGGTGCCCTTGGCTTCGTTGATAGCATCCTCAGCTCACACACTGAGTCAGGGGATCGATCCCGGGTGAAATGTTGGACATGTTTCCTTATACCTGCTGCCCCTTTTCACCTAGCAGTAAGTAGGTACTCGGGTGTTAGTTAACACCTAAGTACCTACCGACTGTTGTGGGTCGCATCCTGGGGAACAAGATTAACCTAAATTGCCCGAAATGCTCTGCATTACCAGGGACTCTATATATTATGTCAACGATGTCAAGTACGTCTAAAATAGTTGAATCATGTACTGGTAGAAATAAATAAATGTAATATCCGTATTGAAGTGAAAAAGCCTCTAGTTGGTGAAACTTTTTGAGAGTAAAGATACCCAAGTGTTGCACTTGTCTCAGCCATCAAGGTAGAACTAGAGTAAAGATACCCAGGTGTTGTACTTGTCTCAGCCCTCAAGGTAGAACCAGAGTAAAGACACCCAGGTGTTGTACTTGTCTCAGCCATCAAGGTAGAACTAGAGTAAAGATACCCAGGTGTTGCACTTGTCTCAGCCATCAAGGTAGAACTAGAGTAAAGATACCCATGTGTTGCACTTGTCTCAGCCATCAGGTAGAACTAGGTAAAGATACCCAGGTTTGACTTGTCTCAGCCATCAAGGTAGAACTAGAGTAAAGATACCCAGGTGTTGCACTTGTCTCAGCCATCAAGGTAGAACTAGAGTAAAGATACCCAGGTGTTGCACTTGTCTCAGCCATCAAGGTAGAACTAGAGTAAAGATACCCAGGAGTTGCACTTGTTTCAGCCCTCAAGGTAGAACTAGAGTAAAGATACCCAGGTGTTGCACTTGTCTCAGCCCTCAAGGTAGAACTAGGGGACAAATGAGACGACCCCGAGATTAATGGATTCCTAGAAAGTTTAACGGTCGTAAAATGGAAGTCAAAGTTAGGTTATAGAGGGTGGAGAGGCGTGAACCTCAGTCTTCATTACATTAACGGGAAGCAGAAGACTTAAGGGCGAACTGACCATTTGTGAAAGTAAAGACTGTGTAAAATAGTGAAATTCTAAGGAAGAAGATAATCAATTTTGGTAAGTGACTATGGAGAATGTTATGTAGCAAGGAAGAGGGAGTTGAGGACACCTATAGTGATCCATAATCACTGGTGTAGGAGACATGTCTGGGAAATCTTTGTTGCCGGAGATGGGACAGCCTGGCACTAGGAGAGTCCTTCCTGACGTGCCTTTATTTACATGTCTTCCCTGGCTGTAAGAAACAGTAATCGTCCCTATATAGTTAAGACAGCGATGAGGATATTTATTTTATGGGGGGTTATTGTGAGTCTGTGTATTACAAATGTGATACTCTGTTACTGATTGGTAGCATCTCGCTGGTTGGCTGACGGCCAGCAGCAGCCTAGTCACTGAAGTGTTGTTGGCAACGACTCCGTAGGTGTCACTATGGTCCGCGAATCATACAGCTGCAGGCAGGCAGTGCCAGGTATAACTGACCATTACCACAGTGCCTAGAAGGCAATGGCGATCATGAACACGACAAAGGATAGTTTTATGTTGGAGAGAGGTAAACCCGGGTGCTCGCGTTGGCTGCGGTCATCATCTCCGCACTTTAAAAATATTGGAAATACAGTACAAAGAAGGTCTAAAAGACTGTTGTCTCTGAGTAACGACTCGTCCCCTGCTTTAAAAATAGGAATTACATTAGCCATCTTCCACATATCAGACACTACACATGTTTGAAGAGATATATTAAAAATATTAGTCAATGGTTCACAAAGTTCCATTTTGCACTCTTTAAGAACCCTTGAAAAAAGTTCATCAGGGCCCATGGGATTTATTTTGTTTCAATCGATCTATCTGTTTGATAACTATTTCGCTAGTGACTGTGATATTACATAAATTATCTTCATCAGCCCCTCCTAACAACGCAACCATTGGGACATTGTTAGTGTCTTCCTGAGATGCCCAGAGTTATTTTTAAGGGGACCTATCTTATCTCTAACTTTTGTTCTATAAACCTGGAAAAAACTTTTTGGGTTAGTTTTTGAATCCCTTTTTTGAATCTCTTTTTTTTTTAATCCCTTTCCTGATCCCCTTTTTAACGTCCCTCTTAATGTCAGTATACTGATTCATAAGATGACCCTCACCTCTTTTGATGCGCCTATAAATTCATTTCTTCTGCCCTAAAAGATATTTGAGCATATTATTCATCCATTTAGGGTCATTTCTATTCGATCTAATTTCTTTATACGGTATAAATGTTCTTTGGGCAGCATGTATAGTATTAAGAAAGCTGTCATATTGATAGCTCTCTTCGTTACTCCAGTCCACAGTTTATAAGTGTTCTCTAAGCCCATTGTAATCTGCTAAGCGAAAATCTGGGACCGTTACTAAATTATCCCTACTATCATACTGCCATTCAATGCTAAAGGTAATTGATTTGTGGTCGCTTGTGCCGAGTTCCTCTGTAATTTCTAAATTATTAAAAAGGGTTCCCCTTGTAGGTTCTGTCACAAACTGCTTCAAAAAACAATCCTGAACTACTTCTAAAAAGTCGTTGCATTCTAAATTCCCAGTCAAGAAATTCCAATCAATCTGACTAAAGTTAAAGTCCCCTAGAATTAGTACGTTATCGTGCCTTGTGGCCTTAACAATTTCCTCCCATATTAGTCTCTCTTGGTCCCTATCTAAGTTTGGGGAACGGTAAATCACTCCTAAAATCAGTTATTCATGCCCCTCTGAAAATTCTATCCAGACAAACTGTATGTGTTATTTCAGACTTTATACAGATCTAATTTGCGGGAAATGCTCTGCATAACAAGCGGCTTTCTATATAGTAGTATGTCATTGATGACAGCTATGGTATGTATACCTTGTACATGTACTTGTAAGAATAAGATATTATTATTATTATTGGTCGATTCTATGTCGAAGCGTATAGCAATGCATATAGAAGCAAAGGGTAGTCATATCTCTCATTATATCAATTATCTGTCATATTATTGCATTATTGTCGTTTATTTTTTTAAATAAACATTAATTTTCCAAGTAAATATCTTATTTCACCACTGTCCCAATTAATATGCACAATGATCATGTCCCCAGTGAAGACAATGTCGTCAGACAGTAAACCTATGTTTGGCAAAAGATCCTTGCTTAACAAGTTTTTTTTTTTTGGTAACCTAAAATGAGAGCACGTCATTAGATCAATCAAAAATAATACCAGATATGATCACGCTCTACTAAGAGAATATTTGTATCATATTTAGAGCGTGGTACAGTTCCCGGGATAATTTAATCTCTCGTAAAAAAAAAAAACAAAAAAAAATTCCGATGCCATAAAATATCTTCGTATTTTCCGTTATATTCATCACTGAACATAGTATTTAATGTGAACATAAATTATTAACCTAACACTTTTCTTCCCCCTCATCTGGCATCGCGACTGTCTATTGATTTTACTTATTTCCCGCTAGGCGTATTATTTGTTGTTTTTCCCTTTGTGGCAGAAGTATAGTGTCTGCACTCACCGGACAGGTTGTCAAGGAGTACGTGGCTGTCTCAACAGCACTAGTCTCTTCCTCCATCCAAAACAATTCCTGCTGCACATCCTTCAGTTCATTCTCAGGTTGCTGAAGGTGACACATCCCATCTCAGTAACACGATCGCCCTCCACTACTCTCTCGTATAACCTGCAGTGGAACACACTCCTGTGAAGGCAATGTTAAAGAAGAATTGTAGTCTCCTTTCAGCTGGTAACTCCAGGCTGTGTACGTCGTAAGTGTTCTGTGTTTGACGACTTCCAAGATCATACATACTTGTCTCATGTCCTGTTTAAAAGATATTAATATCGATCTCTGCCTTATCTCTACACCCTATTGTTATATATAGCCAATGCCCGTCCCTGCATCATCCCTACACCCTTCCATCTCTAACCCTACGCTTCCATCTCTACACTCCCTACATCTCTACACCCCCTCCATCACTACACCCACTCCATCTCTACACTCCCTCCATCTCTACTCTCCCTCCATCTCTACTCCCCCTCCATCACTACACCTACTCCATCTCTACACTCCCTCCATCTCTACACCCCCTCCATCTCTACACCCCCTCCATCACTACACCCACTCCATCTCTACACTCCCTACATCTCTACACATTCTTGCACTAACTGCGTCATCTCTACACTCCCTAGCATCCAAGGATGGCTACGCAATTCGATGCAGTTTTTTTAAAGAGCGGTACAAAACTACCACACAATATTTCCTTACTATTTAGGTAATAAAAGTAGAAGAAGAATATCGTAACGTATCGAACCGCCACCTTTGGCCAAATAATAAAATTCGCAACCAGATTTAAAAAAATTGGTGAAATTTCTTAGCGTTTGGGGACAAAGGACTGGACATGTATTGTGACACCAGGCAAAACCAGGCCTTAACTGGTGATAACCTCAGTGCCAAGCACAGGCAGGGGAAGTGAGGATATATTCAAGTGGTGGCACTTGTGTTCACCAGTACATGAAGCTTGCTGGGGTGGTGGCACTTGTGTTTACCAGAACATGAAGCTTGCTGGGGTGGTGGCACTTGTGTTCACCAGAACATGAAGCTTGCTGGGGTGGTGGCACTTGTGTTCACCAGAACATGAAGCTTGCTGGGGTGGTGGCACTGTGTTCACCAGTACATGAAGCTTGCTGGGGTGGTGGCACTTGTGTTCACCAGAACATGAAGCTTGCTGGGGTGGGCACTGTGTTCACCAGAACATGAAGCTTGCTGGGGTGGTGGCACTTGTGTTCACCAGAACATGAAGCTTGCTGGGTGGTGGCACTTGTGTTCACCAGAACATGAAGCTTGCTGGGGTGGTGGCACTGTGTTCACCAGTACATGAAGCTTGCTGGGTGGTGGCACTTGTGTTCACCAGAACATGAAGCTTGCTGGGGTGGTGGCACTTGTGTTCACCAGTACATGAAGCTTGCTGGGGTGGTGGCACTTGTGTTCACCAGAACATGAAGCTTGCTGGGGTGGTGGCACTTGTGTTCACGAACATGAAGCTTGCTGGGTGGTGGCACTTGTGTTCACCAGAACATGAAGCTTGCTGGGGTGGGCACTTGTGTTCACCAGAACATGAAGCTTGCTGGGGTGGTGGCACTTGTGTTCACCAGAACATGAAGCTTGCTGGGGTGGTGGCCTTGTGTTCCAGAACATGAAGCTTGCTGGGGTGGTGGCACTTGTGTTCACAGAACATGAGCTTGCTGGGGTGGTGGCACTTGTGTTCACCAGAACATAAGCTTGCTGGGGTGGTGGCACTTGTGTTCACCAGAACATGAGCTTGCTGGGGTGGTGGCACTTGTGTTCCCAGAACATGAAGCTTGCTGGGGTGGTGCACTGTGTTCACCAGAACATGAAGCTTGCTGGGGTGGTGGCATTGTGTTCACCAGTACAGAAGCTTGCTGGGGTGGTGGCACTTGTGTTCACCAGAACATGAAGCTTGCTGGGGTGGTGGCACTTGTGTTCACAGAACATGAAGCTTGCTGGGGTGGTGGCACTTGTGTTCACCAGAACATGAAGCTTGCTGGGGTGGTGGCACTTGTGTTCACCAGAACATGAAGCTTGCTGGGGTGGTACACTTGTGTTCACCAGAACATGAAGCTTGCTGGGGTGGTGGCACTTGTGTTCACCAGAACATGAAGCTTGCTGGGGTGGTGGCACTTGTGTTCACCAGAACATGAAGCTTGCTGGGGTGGTGGCACTTGTGTTCACCAGAACATGAAGCTTGCTGGGGTGGTGGCACTTGTGTTCACCAGAACATGAAGCTTGCTGGGGTGGTGGCACTTGTGTTCACCAGAACATGAAGCTTGCTGGGGTGGTGGCACTTGTGTTCACCAGAACATGAAGCTTGCTGGGGTGGTGGCACTTGTGTTGTTGCCACACAAGGGAGATTAGAGCTCACACTTTCATGTTAAGAAATATGTTGGATAACCTTTGACCAGAAATAAAATATAATATAACTGATGATATTATATTTGCCAGATGTAATACAATAATATATATTTCTCTTCAGTACTTTAGTTGACGTGAATAAAATTTCGTTTTACTTTACAAATATTTTTTAATTGTTATATTAACCATTAAATAGCATGATGAATAAGACACATGTGCAACATCTGGGTGTCTTTATTGATGAATAAGACACATGTGCAACATCTGGGTGTCTTTATTGATGAATAAGACACATGTACAACACCTGGGTGTCTTTATTGATGAATAAGACACATGTGCAACATCTTGTTGTCTTTATTGATGAATAAGACACATGTGCAAAATCTGGCTATGTTTACTTTGTAGACGTTTCGCCATTGTAATTTATGTCACGTGACTAATGTATTTCCCTCTTTCTGTAGTTCATTTTTTTTTTGACGTTAGTTTATAGTTTAATTCATCAAAATAATCCACATTATTGGGTTACTACGTTTTATTTTTTACAGTGTAAATGTTTTGAAAAAAATTCACACAAACAGAAAGGAAATAAAGAAATATCCTGAAACATTTTTAAATTGTATGTCTTCATTATACTAGGAAGATGAAATTATTTTTTAATTAAATCCAAAGAAACATTCACTACGTGTGTGTGTACTCACCTAATTGTACTCACCTAATTGTGGTTGCAGGGGTCGAGACTCAGCTCCTGGCCCCGCCTCTTCGCTGTCTGCTACTGGGTCTCTGCTCTCCCTGCTCCATGAGCTTTATCATACCTCGTCTTAAAACTATGTATGGTTCCTGCCTCCACTATATCTTTCTCTAGACTATTCCACTTCCTGACTACTCTGTGGCTGAAGAAATGCTTCCTAACATCCCTTTGACTCATCTGAGTCTTCAGCTACCAGTTGTGTCCCCTTGTTTTTGTGTTCCCTCTCTGGAACATCCTGTCACTGTCTACCTTGTCGATTCCCCGCAGTATTTTGTATGTCGTTATCATGTCTCCTCTGACCCTTCTTTCCTCCAGTGTTGTTAGTCCTATTTCCCTCAACCTTTCTTCATAGGAGTTGTGGAACTAGCCTTGTCGCAAACCTTTGCACTTTCTCTAGTTTCTTTACGTGCTTGACCAGGTGTGGGTTCCAGACTGGTGCTGCATATTCTAGTATGGGCCTAACGTACACGGTGTACATTGTCTTGAACGATTCCTTGTTTAGGTAACGGAACGCTAATCTTAGGTTTGCCAGTCGCCCATATGCTGCGCAGTTATCTGGTTGATGTGTGCCTCCGGAGACGTGCTTGGCGTTATACTCACCCCAAGGTCTTTCTCCTTTGCCGAGGTGTGTAGCCTTTGTCCGCCTAGCCTGTACTCTGTCAGCGATCTTCTTTGCCCTTCTCCGATCTTCATGACTTTGCATTTGGTGGGATTGAATTCGAGAAGCCAGTTGCTAGACCAGATGTCAAGCTTGTCCAGGTCTGTTTGAAGTCCTGCTTGGTCCTCTTCCGATGTGATTCTCCTCATTAATTTCACATCATCTGCGAACAGAGACACTTCTGAGTCTATCCCATCCGTCATGTCGTTTACATATACCAAGAATAACACTGGTCCTAGGACTGACCCCTGCGGTACGCCGCTCGTCACAGGCGCCCACTGTGATACCTCATCACGCACATACCTCATCTCCTCATCCGTTGTTGCCTCCCTGTGAGGTATTCCCTGATCCATTCCAGTGCCCTTCCTGTTATACATGCTTGTTCTTCCAACTTCTTTACTAATCACATGTGAGGAACTGTGTCGAAGGCCTTCCTGCAGTCCAGGAAAATGCAATCAACCCACCCTTCTCTCTCTTGCCTTACCTCTGTTACTTTATCATAGAACTCTTGGAGGTTTGTTACACAGGATTTGCCTTCCCGGAATCCGTGCTGTCTGGTGTTTATTATCCTGTTCAGCTCAAGGTGCTCCACCATTCTTTTCTTGATGATTTTCTCCAGGACTTTTCACACTATACATGTAAGTGACACCGGTCTATAGTTTAGTGCCTCTTTTCTGTCCCCTTTTTTGAAGATGGGGACTACATTGGCCTTCTTCCATACCTCAGGTATCTGCCCATTTTCAAGGGATGTGTTGAATATTATGGTAAGTGGCACACTCAGTACCTCAGCTCCTTACCGAAGAACCCACGGGGAGATATTGTCCGGACCCATCGCCTTTGAGGTATCAAGGTCACTGAGTAACTGCTTCACCTCCTCCTCAGTTGTGTGTATGCCCTCTAGCACTTGATACATCCCTTGTTGGTGACGCACCCCGTCCTCTCTACCCAGCTGCCTTCCTTCCTCCACTGTGAATACTTCCTTAAACCTCAAGTTGAGCTCCTCACATACCTCTTGATCATTGCTTGTGAGTTCCCCATCTTCTCTCCTCAGCCTTATCACCTGGTCTTTAACTGTTGTCTTCCTTCTGATGTGACTGTACATCAGCTTCGGGTCGGACTTAACTTTCGATGCTATGTCGTTTTCGTACTGTTTCTGGGCCTCCCTCCGTACCTGTGCATACTCGTTTCTAGCTCTTCTACTACTCTCTTTGTTTACTTGGGTTCTTTGCCTTCTGTACCTTTTCCATTCTCTGACACTCTGAGTCTTTGCCTCCCTGCACCTTTGGGTAAACCAGGGGCTCTTTCTGGCCTTCCCGTTTAATCTTTTTCCTCTGGGTATAAACCGTTCCTCTGCCTCCTTGCACTTTGCCCCTACGTATTCCATCATTTCATTTATTGTCTGTCCTTCCATTTCCCTTTCCCACTGAACCTCCTGCACGAAATTCCTCATGCCTGTGTAGTTTCCTCTTTTAAAATCTGGTTTGTCTCTTTCGGTACCGTTTTCCCTCTCCACCTGTAGCTCTACAATGTACTCAAAGCTCAGCACCATATGGTCACTGGCTCCCAGGGGGCTCTCTTGTGTTATGTCTTCAATATCTGAGCTGCTCAGGGTGAATACAAGGTCCAGTCTTGCTGGTTCATCTTCTCCTCTCACTCTGGTCGTGTCCCTGACATGTTGGTGCATCAGGGTTTCCAGTACCGCATCCATCATCTTGGCTTTCCAAGTTTCTGGACCCCCACGTGGTTCTTGGTTCTCCCAGTCGATCTCCCTGTGGTTGAAATCGCCCATGACCAGTAGCTTCGCTCTGCTCATGTGCGCTTTTCTTGCCACCTCCGCCAGGGAATTTGTCCACTACATCACTCTGTTACTTGTTTCTCATCTATTCTCACCTGGCTCCTGGTTCTGTGATGGGTTATACATCCTGCAATGTTATCTTGTGTGTGTGTGTGTATGTGTGTGTGTGTGTCTGTGTGTGTGTGTGTGTTGTTTGTGTGTGTGTGTGTGGTGTGTGTGTGTGTGTACGTGTGATGTGTGTTGTGTGTGTATGTGTGCGTATGTGTGTGTGAGTGTGTACTGATGTGTGTTGTGTATTGTGTCTGTTTGTGTGTTCACTATTGTACTACTATTTGGTTTCAGGTCAGACTCGCTTCTGGACCACTGCTTCCTAGTCCTACGGTCCTCTCACTCCCTGCTCCATGAGCTTTATCATACCTCGTCTTAAAGATATGTATGGTTCCTGCCTTCACTACATCACTTTCCAGACTATTCAACTTCCTGACAACTCTGTGACTGAAGAAGTACTTCGTAACATCTCTTTGACTCATCTAAGTCTTCAACTTCTAATTGAGAACAATTGTTGCTGTGTTCCATCTCTGGAACATCCTGTCTCTGTCCACCTTATCTATTCCTCGCAAAATTTTGTATGTCGTTATCATGTCTTCCCTAACCCTCCTGTCCTCCAGTGTCGTCAGGCCTATTTCCCTTAACCTTTCTTCGTAGGACATTCCCTTAGCTCTGAAACTAGCCTTGTTGCAAACCTTTGCACTTTCTCTAATTTCTTGACGAGCATGACCAGGTGTGGGTTCCAAACTGGTGCTGCATACTCCAGTATGGGCCTGACGTACACGGAGTACAGTGCCTTGAACAATTCCTTACTGAGATATCGGAACGCTATTCTCAGGTTTGCCAGGCGCCCATATGCTGCAGCAGTTATCTGGTTGATGTGTTCTTCCGGAGACGTTCTCGGTATTATACTGACCCCAAGAACTTTCTCCTTGAGTGAGGTTTGCAGTGTCAAGCCACCTAGCCTATACTCTGTCTGCGGTCTTCTTTGCCCTTCCCCGATCTTCATGAATTTTCATTTGGTAGCCAGTTGCTGGACCACGTGTCCAGCCTGTCCAGGTCTCTTTGGAGTCCTGCCTGATCCTCATCTGATTTAATTCTTCTCATTAACTTCACATCATCTGCAACTAGGGACACATCTGAGTCTATCCTTTCCGTCATGCCATTCACATATACCAAAAACAGCACTGGTCCTAGGACTGACCCCTGTGGAACCCCGCTCGTCACAGGTGCACACTGTGATACCTCATCACGTACCATGACTTGTTGTTGCCTCCCTGTCATGAATTCTCTGATCCATTGCAGTGCCCTTCCTGTTACACGTGCCTGATCCTCTAGCTTCTGCACTAATCTCTTGTGAGAAACTGTGTCGAAGGCCTTCTAGCAGTCCAAGAAAATGCAGTCAACCCACCCCTCTCTCACGTGTCTTACTTCTGTTACCCTGTCATAAAACTCCAAGAGGTTTGTGACACAGGATTTGCCTTCCATGAATCCGTGTTGGTTGTCGTTTATAATCTTGTTCCGTTCCAGGTGCTCCACCACTCTCTTCCTGATAATCTTTTCCATGACTTTACATACTATACACGTAAGTGACACTGGTCTATAGTTTAGTGCCTGATTCTGGTTCCTTTCTTAAGAATGGGAACTACATTTACTGTCTTCCATACCTCAGGTAGTTGCCCAGTTTCGAGGGATGTGTTCAAGATCATGGTTAGTGGCACACACAGCGTCTCCGTTCCCTCTCTAAGGACCCACGGGGAGATGTCCGGTCCCATTGTCTTTGAGGTATCAAGGTCATTGAGCAGCTTCTTCACCTACTCAGTTGTGTGTATGTCATCCAACACGTGTTGTATATTCCTTGTTGATGTACCCGTCTGTTCTGTCTTCCCAGAGTTCTTCCTGTCTCCACTGTAAATACTTCCTTAAAATTTGTGTTCAGCTCCTCACATACCTCTTGATCATTTCTTGTGAGTTCCCCACCTTCTTTCCTCAGCCTGATCACCTGGTCTTTGACTGTTGTCTTCCTCCTAATGTGGCTATACAGGTTTCAGGTCAGACTTGACTTTCGATGCTATGTTGTTTTCGTACTGTCGCTGGGCCTCCCTCCATATCTGTGCATACTCGTTTCTGGCTCTACTACTAATCTCCTTATTTTCCTGGGTCCTTTGTCTTCTGTACTTTTTCCATTCTCTAGTGCACTTAGTTTTTGCCTCCCAACACCTTCGGGTAAATCAAGGGCTCGTTCTGGTCTTCCCATTATTTATGTTGCCCTTGGGAACAAACCTTTCCTCTGCCTCCTTGTATTTTGTTGTTACTTATTCCATCATTTCGTTTACTGACTTTCCTGCCAATTCTCTGTCCCACTGAACCTCCTGCAGGGTGTTCCTCATACATGTGTAGTCCCCTTTTTGATAGTTTGGCTTTTCCCTTTCTACTCCTGTTACCCTCTCCACTTGTAACTATATATTCAAAGCTCAGAACTATGTGATCACTAACTCCAAGGGGCCTCTCCTATATGATGTCTTCAATGTCTGAACTGCTCAGGGTGAACACGAGGTCCAGTCTTGCTAGTTCATGCTCTCCTCTCTCTCTGGTAGTGTCCCTGACGTGTTGATGCATGAGGTTTTCCAGTACCACATCGATCATCTTGGCTCTCCATGTTTCGGGGGCCCCATGTACAGTGTGTGTATG
Source organism: Cherax destructor (assembly GCA_009830355.1). Classification (NCBI taxonomy): domain Eukaryota; kingdom Metazoa; phylum Arthropoda; class Malacostraca; order Decapoda; family Parastacidae; genus Cherax; species Cherax destructor. The sequence continues at coordinate 39,497 of WNWK01001555.1, forward strand.
TGTGTGTCTGTGTGTGTGTGTGTGTGTGTGTGTGTGTGTGTGTGTGTGTGTGTGTGTGTGTATACTCACCTGATTGTGGTTTCAGGGGTCGATTTATAGCTCCTGGCCCCGCCTCTTCACTGGTCGCTATTAGGTCGCTTTTTAACTTCTCCGTGAGTTTTATAATACCTCATTTTAAAACTATGTATGGATCCTGCGTGCACTACGTCACTTTCCAGACTATTCCACTTCCTGACAACTGTATGACTGAAGAAATACTTTCTAACCTCCCTTTGACTCATCTGAGTCTTCAACGTCCCATTCTGACCCCTTGTCTCTGTGTCCCATCTCTGGAACATCCTGTTTCTGTCCACCTTGTCGATTCCTCTCAATATTTTATATGTTATCATATCCCCCTATCTCTTCTGTCCTCCGGTGTCATCAGGTCTATTTCCCTTAACCTCTCCTCTTAGGACATGCCCCTTAGCTATGGGACTAGTCTTGTTGCAAACCTTTGCACTTTCTCTAATTTCTTGACGTGCTTGACCAGGTGTGGGTTTCAAACTGGTGCAGCATACTCCAAGATGGGCGTGACGTACATGGTGTACAGAGACTTGAACGATTCCTTACTTAGGTATCGGAACGCTATTCTTAGGTTTTCCATTCGTCCATATGCTGCAACAGTTATCTGGTTGATGTGCGTCTCAGGAGATGTGCTCGGTATTATACTCACCCCAAGATGGTCTTCCTTGAGTGAGGTTTGCACTCTTCGGTCACCTAGCCTATACTCTGTCAGCGGTCTTCTTTACCCTTCCCCGATCTTCATGAATTTGCATTTGGCGAGGTTAAATTCGAGGAGCCAGTTGCTGGACCAGGCTTGCAGCCTGTCCAAGTCTGTTTGTAGTCCTGCCTGATCCTCATACGATTTAATTCTCCTCATTGACTTCACATCATCTGCAAACAGGGACACTTCTGAGTCTATCCCTTCAGTCATGTCATTCACATATACTGAAAACAACACTGGTCCTAGGACTGAACCCAGTGGAACCCCACTCGTCACAGGCACCCACTCCGACACCTCGTCGTATACCATGACTCGCTGCTGCCTACATGTCAGGTATTCTCTGATCCATTGCAGTGCCTTCCCTGTTATACCTGCTTGGTCCTCCAGCTTTTGCACTAATCTCTTGTGTGGAACTGTGTTAAAAGCCTTTTTATAGCCCAAGAAAATGCAATCTACCTAATCCCTCTCTCTCTCTTGTCGTATTGCTGTCACCTTGTCATAGAACTCCAGTAGGTTTTTGACACAGGATTTCCAGTCCCTGAATCCGTGCTGGTTGTCGTTGATGAGCTCATTCCTTTGTCGGTGCTTCACCACTCTTCTAATAATCTTCTCTATGTTAGAGATACTGGTCCGTAGTTTAGTGCTGGGTGTCTGTCTCTTTTTTTTAAAATTGGTACTACATTTACTGTCTTGCATACCTCAGGGAGCTGCCCTGTTTAGATAGATGTGTTGAAGATTGTTTTTAGTGGTACACTGAATGCCTCTGCTCCCTCTCTCAGGACCCATGGAAAGATACTATCCAGCCCCATCCCCTTTGCGGTATTTAGTTCGCTTAGCAGCCTCCTCACCTCTTCCCTGGTCATATGTATTGTTTTTAGTACTTGGTGGTGTACCCGACTCCTCCGTGCTTCAGGAGTCCTTCCTGTCTCCACTGTGAATACTTCTTTAAATCTCATATTGAGCTCCTCACATACTTCTCAGTGTGTATTGTTCCAGTCACGGTATTGTGCCTTTGTTGTTATTTCTCAGTCATTTCTTGTGATCTTGACTCCTTTCCTTAGCCTGATTACCTGGTCCTTCACTGTTGTTTTCCTCCTGATGTGGCTGTAAAACAGCTTTGGTTCGGACTTTGCTTTCGCTGCTATGTCATTTTCGTATTGTCGTTGGGCCTCCCTCCTTACCCGCGCAACTGGTTCTTATACTACTCTCCTTATTATCCTGGGTCCTTTGCCTTATATACTTCTTTCATTCTCTAGCCCATTTGATTTTGGCCTCTCTACACCTCTGTGTGAAGCAAGAGCTCGTTCTGGCATTCTCATTATTTCTGTTGCCCTTGGGTACAAAACTCTCCTCTGCAGCCTTGCATACTGTTGTCACACATTCCATCATCTCAATGAAGCTCGTGCAGGAAATTCCTCAAGCCTGTGTAGTCCCCTCTCTTGTAGTGTGTGTGTGTGTACTCACCTAGTTGTACTCACCTAGTTATGGTTGCAGGGGTCGATTCACAGCTCCTGGCCCCGCCTCTTTGATGGCCGCTACTAGGTCACTCCTCCCGCTTAATGAGCTTTATCATACCTCGTCTTAAAGCTATGTATGGATCGTACCTCCACTACATCACTTTCCAGACTATTCTACTTCCTGACAACTCTGTGACTGATGAAATACATCCTAACATCACTGTGATTCATTTGAGTCTTCAACTTCTAACTGTGACCCCTTGTGTATGTGTCCCATCTCTGGAACATCCTGTCTCTGTCCACCTTGTCGATTCCTCTCAGTATTTTGTATGTCGTTATCATATCCCCCTATCTCTCCTGCCTTCCAGTGTCGTCAAGTCGATTTCTCTTAACCTTTCCTCGTAGGGCATACCCCTTAGCTCCGGGACCAGTCTAGTTTCAAACCTTTGCACTTTCTCTAGTTTCCTTACGTGCTTGGCTAGGTGTGGGTTCCAAATTGGTGCCGCATATTCCAATATGGGTCTAACGTACACAGTGTACAGAGACTTGAACGATTCCCTATTAAGATGTCGGAATCCTGTTCTTAGGTTTGCTAGGCGCCCGTAAGCTGCCGGAGTTATTTGGTTGATGTGCGCCTCTGGAGATGTGCCCGGTGTTATACTCACCCCAAGGTCCTTTTCCTTGAGTGACGTTTGTAGTCTATGGCCCCATAGACTGTACTCTGTCTGCAGTTTTCTTTGTCCTTCCTCAATGTTTATTACTTTGCACTAGAGGGGTTGACCTCCAGGAGCTAGTTACTGGGACAGGCCTGAAGCCATTCCAGATCCCTTTGTAGTTCTGCCTGGTCCTCGTTCGATCGAATTCTTCAAATCAACTTCACATCATCTGAAAACAGGGACACTTCGGAGTCTATTCCTTCCCTCATGTCGTTCACAAATTCCAGAAACAGCAAGGGTCCTAGGACTGACCCCTGTGGAACCCCGCTCGTCACAGGCGGCCACTCTGACGCCTCGCCACGTACCATGACACGCTGTTGTTTTCCTGACAGGTATTCCCTGAACCATTACAGTGCCTTCCTGTTATCCCTGATTGGTCCTACAGCTTTTTCACTACTCTTGTGTGGAACTGTGTCAAACGCCTTCTTACAGTCCAAGAAAATTCAATCTACCCTCTTCTCTCTCTCTCTTGTCTTACTGTTGTCACCCAGTCATAGAACTCCAGTAGGTTTGTGACACAGGATTTCCCGTCCCTGAAACAGAGCTGGCTGTCGTTGATAAGCTCATTCCTTTCTAGGTGCTCCACCACTCTTCTCCTGATGATCTCCATGACTTTGTATACTATACGTGTCATTGTGACTGGTCTGTATTTTAGTGCTTCGTGTCTATCTCCTTTTTTAAAAAATTGGGACTACATTTGCTATCTTCCATACATCAGGTAGTCACCCTGTTCCTATAGATGTGTTGAAGATTGTTCTTAGTGGTACACATAGAGACACTGCTCCCTCTCTCAGGACCCATGGAGAGATATTATCCGGCCCCATTGCCTTTGAGGTATCTAGTTCGCTTAGCAGCCTCTTCACTTCTTCCTCGGTTGTATGTATTGTGTCCAACAATTGAAGGTGTACCTCACCTCACCGTCTTTCTGGAGTCCCTTCTGTCTCGTCTGTGAACACTTCTTTGAATCTCATGTTGAGTTCCTCACATACTTCGCTGTCATTTCTTGTGACATAGCGCTGCTATGTCATTTTCGTATTGCCGTAGGGCCTTCCTTCTTACCTGTGCATATTCATTTCTGGCTCTGCGACTTCTTGCCTTATTCTCCTGGGTCCTTTGCCTTCTATACTTCTTCCATTCTCTAGCGCACTTTGTTTAGGCCTCTCTACACCTTTGGGTGAACCAAGGGCTCACCCTGGCCTTCTGGTTATTTCAGTTACCCTTGGGTACAAACCTCTCCTCAGCTTCCTTGCATATTGTTGTCACATATTCCATCATCTCGTTTACTGATTTCCCTGCCAGTTCTCTGTCCCACTGAACCCCGTGCAGGAAATTCTTCATGCCTGTGTGGTCTCCTCTCTTGAAGTTTGGCTTCATTCGTCCTGCCTTTCCTACTTCCCTCTCCACTTGTAACTCTACTATGTATTCGAACCTCAAAACTACGTGATCACGTGCCCCGATAGGTCTTTCATATGTGAGGTCCTCAATATGTGCACTACCCATGGTGAATATTAGGTCCAGTCTTGCTGGTTCATCTTCACTTCTTTGGTAGTGTTCTTTACGTGTTGGTGCATGAAGTTTACCAGTACCACCTCCATCATCTCAGCCCTCCACGTTTCTGTGCCCCCATGTGCCTACTGGGTTTCCCAGTCGATTTTCTTGTGGTTGAAGTCACCCATGATCAGTAGCTTTGCCCTGCTCGCGTGAGCCCTTCTGACCACTTCAGTCAGTGTGTCAATCATCGCTCTATTACTCTCATCATACTCTTGTAATAATATTGGTAGAATTACTGACAATATGTTAAGTAAAAGGACACAAATGCAACTAATGTGACATTTTATTGTGGCAACGTTTCGCTCTCCAGGAGCTTTTTCAAGCCATTACAAGCGATACATGGACACAGAGGGTATATATATACTCTCCAAGTGAGGTGTAATACTAGTGGTGGTAGAAGTAGTAGTGATATAAGTTGTAGTAGTAGTAGTAATACAATAAGGTGGAACAATCAATTTGCACATGAGTAAAAGGTGATAAAACAATTACATGGGTAGTATAAAAATAGGTTAGACAAATATTTCTGCTGGAGGTTGGAATAGAGAAGGCCTGTAGGAGTGTTCCACATCTACGATGTGCTTGTGTGGAATTAGCAGGAGAGACTATGTGATGGTAGGGTTCACTGTTTTCAGGAGGATTCTTGCTAAGACTTCAGAGATGGTGAAGCTGCCTTTGTTTTGTTTAATTGTGTTAGAAACAGCGATAAGTGCTGATTCAAGGAACTTGCGTCTACGGAAATTAGTTTCTTTGATTACTAGTCGGGCTTCTTTGAATTTCATGAGATGATTGTTGGAATTTCGGTGTTGTACGCAGACGTTGTTCAGGTTATCATGTCTGAAGTCTTAGGAAGAATCCTGAAAACAGTGAACCCTACCATCACATAGTCTCTCCTGCTAATTCCACACAAGCACATCGTAGATGTGGAACACTCCTACAGGTCTTCTCTATTCCAACCTCCAGCAGAAATATTTGTCTAACCTATTTTTATACTACCCATGTAATTGTTTTATCACCTTTTACTCATGTGCAAATTTATTGGGCCACCTGATTGTTTCTGACCATGAGGCCCTCACTGCTGACCATGGGACCTCACTGCTGACCAAGGGCCCTTACTGCTGATCATGGGGCCCTCACTGCTGACCATGGGCCCTCACTGCTGACCTAGGAGGTCCCTCACTGCTGACCTAGGAGCTCACTCACTGCTGACAATGGGCTCCTCACTGCTGACCATGGGGCCCTCACTGCTGACCATGGGCCCTCACTGCTGACCATGGTCCCTCACTTCTGACCTAGGAGCCCCCTCATTGCTGACTTAGGAGCTCCCTCACTGCTGAACTAGTAGCTTCCTCACTGCTGACCTAGGAGGTCCCTCACTGCTGACCATGGGCCCTCACTGCTGACCTAGGAAGTCCCTCACTGCTGACCATGGGCTCTCACTACTGTCCTAGAGGGTCCCTCACCTCTGACCTAGGAGGTCCCTCACCTCTGACCTAGGAGGTCCCTCACTGCTGACCTAGGAGGTCCCTCACTACTGACCTAGGAGGTATCTCACTGCTGGCTTAGGATGTCCCTCACTGCTGACCTAAGAGGTACCTCACTGCTGACCTAGGAAGTCCCTCACTGCTGACCTAGGAGGTCCCTCACTGCTGACCTAGGAGGTCCCTCACTGCTGACCTAGGAGGGCCCTCACTGCTGACTTAGAAGAGATTCCTCAAAGCTGACCAAGGGCCCTCACTGCTGACCATGGGCTCTCACTACTGGCCTAGAGTGTCCCTCACCACTGACTTAGGTCCCTCACTGCTGACCTAGGAGATCCCTCACAGATGACCTAGGAGGTCCCTCACAGGTGACTGACCTAGGAGGTCCCTCACTGCTGACCTAGGAGGTACCTCACTGCTGACCTAAGAGGTCCCTCACTGCTGACCTAGGAGGTCCCTCACTGCTGACCTAGGAGGTCCCTCACTGCTGACCTAGGAGGGCCCTCACTGCTGACTTAGAAGATTCCTCAAAGCTGACCTAGGAGGTCCCTCACTGCTGATCATGGACCCTCACTGCTGACCTAGGAGGTACCTCACTACTGACCTAGAAGGTCTCTCACTGCTGATCTAAGAAGTCCCTTACTGCTGACCTAGGAGGTCCCTCACTGCTGACCTAGGAGGACCCTCACTGCTGACCTAGGAGGTCCCTCACTGCTGTACATGGGCCTTCATTGCTGACCATGGGCCCTCACTGCTGACCTAGGAGGTCCCTCACTGCTGACCTAGGAGGTCCCTCACTGCTGACCTAAGAGGTCCCTCTCTGCTGACCTATGAGGTCCCTCATTGCTGACCTAGGAGGTCCCTCTCTGCTGACCTAGGAGGTCCCTCACTGCTGACCTAGGAGGTCCCTCACTGCTGACCTAGGAGGTCCCTCACTGCTGACCTAAGAGGTCCTCACTGCTGACCTAAGAGGTCCTCACTGCTGACCTAGGAATTTCCTCACTGCTGACCTAGGAGGTTCCTCACTGCTGACCTAGGAGGTCCCTCACTGCTGACCTAGGAACTCCCTCACTGCTGACCTAGAAGGTCCCTCACTGCTGACCAAGGAGTTCCCTCGTTGCTGACCTAGGAGGTCCCTCACTGCTGACCCAGGAGGTCCCTCACTGCTGACCCAGGAGGTCCGTCACTGCTGACCTGGAAGGTCTTCCCGCTGAAGCAGATTGTCTTGTATGGAGGTTTATTACACATCCTGGTGTTATTATCAGTTATTAGCACTTGTCGACCCTTCGTTGTAATCCATCTCATTACTCTCCTCCCTCCGTTATTATCTCTCTTAATTATTATTCTCCTTCCCCTTGTGTAGATTTTTTACCGACGGACACACACACACACACACACACACACACACACACACAACACACACACATACACACACAACAGATTAGTGCAAAATCTAGAGGATCAGGCACACATAACAGGAAGGGCACTGCAATGGATCAGCGAATACCTGACAGGGAGGCAACAACAAGTCATGGTACGTGACGAGGTGTCAGATTGGTCGACTGTGACGAGTGGGGTTCCACAGGGGTCAGTCATAGGACCAGTGCTGTTTTTGGTATATGTGAATGACATTACGGAAGGGATTGACTCAGAAGATGAGGAAAGTGAAGGATGAGGAGAGTGAAGGATGAGGATAGTGAAGGATGAGGAGAGTGAAGAATGAGGAGAGTGAAGGATGAGGAGAGTGAAGGATGAGGAGAGTGAAGGATGAGGATAGTGAAGGATGAGGATAGTGAAGGATGAGGATAGTGAAGGATGAGGAGAGTGAAGGATGAGGAGAGTGAAGGATGAGGAGAGTGAAGGATGAGGATAGTGAAGGATGAGGAGAGTGAAGGATGAGGAGAGTGAAGGATGAGGATAGTGAAGGATGAGGAGAGTGAAGGATGAGGAGAGTGAAGGATGAGGAGAGTGAAGGATGAGGAGAGTGAAGGATGAGGATAGTGAAGGATGAGGATAGTGAAGGATGAGGATAGTGAAGGATGAGGAGAGTGAAGGATGAGGAGAGTGAAGGATGAGGAGAGTGAAGGATGAGGAGAGTGAAGGATGAGGATAGTGAAGGATGAGGAGAGTGAAGGATGAGGAGAGTGAAGGATGAGGAGAGTGAAGGATGAGGAGAGTGAAGGATGAGGAGAGTGAAGGATGAGGAAAGTGAAGGATGAGGAGAGTGAAGGATGAGGAGAGTGAAGGATGAGGAGAGTGAAGGATGAGGAGAGTGAAGGATGAGGAGAGTGAAGGATGAGGAGAGTGAAGGATGAGGATAGTGAAGGATGAGAATAGTGAAGGATGAGGATAGTGAAGGATGAGGAGAGTGAAAGATGAGGGTAGCGAGCGATAAATAAAAGATAACTGAAGGCTACAGAATAATGCATTAGCAGTAAAAGCGTCTCCAGATGTATTAAAAATGTTTAAGAAAGTTCCCAGAGAAGCTTTTCAAATACACATAAAAAAACGCCATTTTAAAAACTGTTTATTGGAAGTCTTAAAAAAAACTTATAAAATACTAATTACAAGTTTCTTCCGAGAATAAACTACAGCAAAGAAATAAAAATTACATAATTAAAGATCATTAACATTAAGCTAAAATGTTAATCATGAAGCAATAAATTTTAATATTAAAACATAAGACAAAAAATTAAGTAATGACTGGAGTGATGAGTCAGATGTTTATATCATAAAAATGTTAATGGACACATCCTTAAAAATAAATAATTCTAATATGGAAATAAACCCGAAATTTGACTGGAAATTAAGAAATTTTTAAGAGGAAATATTCAGGAAACAAGTGAGAATTAACTGAGAATTTATAAACATTAACTGAAAAATAATTAATAATGGAAGTAAATGGAAATTAACTGAGAAGTTTCCGAATAAATACTAAGCACTAACTCGGATTTAAGTGGGAGTATAATGTAAACTGGGAGTATAATGTAAACTGGGAGTATATGAAGTAACGGGGAGTATAATGTAAACTGGGAGTATATGAAGTGGGAGTATAATGTAAACTAGGAGTATAATGTAAACTGGGAATATAATGTAAACTGGAATACAATGTAAACTGGGAGTATATGAAGTAACTGGGAGTATAACGTAAAGTGGGAGTATATGAAGTAACTGGGAGTATAATGTAGACTGGGAGTATAATGTAGACTGGGAGTATAATGTAAACTGGGAGTATATGAAGTAACTGGGAGTATAGTGTAAACTGAGAGAATAATGTAAACTGGGAGTATATGAAGTATCTGGGAGTATATGAAGTAACTGGGAGTATATGAAGTAACTGGGAGTATATGAAGTAACTGGGAGTATATGAAGTAACTGGGAGTATATGAAGTAACTGGGAGTATATGAAGTAACTGGGAGTATATGAAGTAACTGGGAGTATAATGTAAACTGGGAGTATAATGTAAACTGGGAGTATAATGTAAACTGGGAGTATAATGTAAACTGGGGGTATAATGTAAACTGGGGGTATAATGTAAACTGGGAGTATATGTAGTAACTGGGAGTATAATGTGAATTAACTGCCAGTAAAATGTAAGCTCATTATTCCCAGGAAATTAAGAAACATGAAAAAATTTAACGGAAATTAACATGAAATTCCTTGGGCGCTCTTGATTATTTCTTGATCTGGATTAATCCATCAATGTATACGTATTAAGTGGAACTCATGAACGTATTAAGTGGTACTTGTGAATGTATTAATTGGAACGTGAGAATGTATTAAGTGGTACTTGAGAATGTATTAAGTGGCACATATGAATATATTAAGTGGCACATGTGAATGTATTAAGTAGTACTTGTGAATGTATCAAGTGGTATTTGTGAATGTATTAAGTGGTACATGTGAGTGTATTAAGTGGTACATGCGAGTGTATTAAGTGGTACGTGTGAATGTATTAAGAGGTGCATGTGAATGTATTAAGAGGTACGTGTTAAGTGGTACGTGATAATATATTAAGTGGTGCGTGAGAATTTACTAAGTGGTAATTGTGAGTATATTAAATGGCACTTGTGAATGTATTAAGTGGTCCTTGAGAATATATTAAGTGGTACCTGAGAATGTATTAAGTAGTACATGAGAATGTATTAAGTGGTACACGAGAATGTATTAAGTGATAATTGTGAATGGATTAAGTGGCATTTGTGAATCTATTAGGTGGTACGTGTGAATGTACTAAGTGGTACCTGAGAATGTATTAAATGGTGTATTAGAATGTATTAAGTGGTACGTGAGAATGTGTTAAGTGGTAATTGTGAATGTATTAAGTGGCATTTGTGAATGTATTAGGTGGTACATGTGAATGTACAAAGTGGTATGTGTGAATGTATTAAGTAGTACCCGAGAATATATTAAGTGGTACTTGTGAATTTATTAAGTGGCACAAGAGAATATGTTAAGTGGTACTTGTAAATATATTAAGTGGCACGTGAGAATGTATTAACTGGTACTTGTTAATGTATTAAGTGGTACTTGTGAATGTATTAAGTGACAAAAGATAATATATTAAGTGGTACTTCTAATGTATTAAGAGGCACGTGAGAATGTATTAAGTGGTACTTGTGGATGTATTAAGTGTCACGTGAGATTGTGTTAATTGGTGCTTGTTAATGTATTAAGTGGTACCTGAGAATGTATTAAGTGGCAGGAGAGAATATGGGATTTATTACCAGCAAGTTTGAGGGTTTACAAAGGAAGAGGAAGGTTAGGAAAAGAGAACAGCATATTGGTCTTTATTCTTTTCTCTCTCTCATTCTCTCTCTCTCCCTCTTTCTTTTCCCCTCTCATCTCTCTCTCTTTCTCTCTCTCTCTCTCTCTCTCTCTCTCTCTCTCTCTCTCTCTCTCTCTCTCTCTCTCTCTCTCTCTCTTTACACAGGGTTTTACAAGGTTAGATTAAGGATTTCTAACTTTATATACATGCTAAGAGCTGTTACCTACATCAGCTCATTTGAAAGTATTTTTAGTTACGAAACATACAATATGGAACAGGGTGAAGTTTGAGCCATCTGTGGGCCAGCGATTTCATTTGATAAACTGACTATTTTGTTGATATCATTAAGCAGGATGAACATGTTAAAGACTCGATTAATCCTAGGAATAAATGATCTCAGATGAAGTGATGTCTTGGAGAAAGGTACAGTCAGAGTGATGATGCTGTTGGCTGCCCGTCTTGTTGTGTAGAAGCTCACTTCTCGCTGTCCCCGCAATGGAGACAAGTGTGGTACTTTGACAATATTGGACTTCTACATAACAGTAAGGCAGCCCACATCCCTCCTGTGTTGTAGGCTCTGCTGAAATGACAGGTCTAACCAGGCTGGGTCCAGGCGAGAGATGAGGCGTCTTGCTCTGATCTCTACTCTGTCAAGAGGTCGGAGATGAGATGGGGGGACAGGAAATCCAAAAAAAGTGGAGCATACTCAAGGTGTGAGCGTACCTGTGCCTCGTACAGAATCTTGCAGCCTCTACTGTCGAGCAGATGCCAGATATGTCGAAATGCTGTAAGCTTCCTGTCCGTCTTGTTTGCAAGATTCACAGCGTATTTCTTCGTGGTCAGTCGAAGTCGAATTATGACCAGAGCTTTGGTAAGATGGGGAAGGAAGAAGGATGGGTAAGAATGGAAATATAGGAAAAGGGTGGGTGAGGGTAAGGGAGGTGGGGTAATTAAGGTAAGAGTGTGAGTGTATATGTAGTGTTATTCATTAATTTATAAAATTATGGTCAGTTTGGAGTCAAATTTTCCCCCTTGGATATTAATTCGTTACCAGCTGCCATTCATACTTACTACTGCTCCGGCATTACCGTCATCGTACCTAGAACCATCATCATTTGTGTTTTTTTTCAGGAACAAATGTTACATGCTATCAGTTTCCCCAGGCTGATACAGCTCTTAGCTGGTGACTTTTGTAACTTACAGCAGCAGGCATTTACTCTCTGGGATAAATAAATGTCGGAGAACAGTCATCTGCATATGCTTGCGATTTTTGGATAAGATGAATTTCCATGAAGTAGGCATTCCATAACAATGACCCAATCACTCTTCCCTGTGGAACACTTGCCCCTGGGGGATGTGTTGACTGTGTCCCATTGTTATGGTCCCTGGTGCCATTCTCGGTCGAAAGCACCAGCAATATCTAGTGCTACTACACAGCTGACTTTGGATTCGTCCAGTGTCTGGTGCCACTTAGTGGAAAGGTTTAACAGCAGATCCGCAGCAGAGTAATCTTTTCTGAAGCCATAATGACAGTCACAAAGTGAGTCGGAGTTGAAAAACCGAGATATTATTGTCTCTAGGATCTTGCTCGTGACTGATAGGAGTGTGTCTGGTCTGTAGTTTGATTTCCACTTTGCTCTTCTTTTTGTGAACAGGGACTACATTTGCCTATTTCCACAGAGGTCATTTACACTATGCTAGGCAGCGCTGATAGATGAGAGTTAGAGGTGCTGCTAGCTCGTCTGCACATCTAGTCAGTAATCTTGGACTCAACTTATCTGGCCCACAGCCTTTTCTTGGTCCAGCGATTTAAGAAGATACACCTCTTCCTGTCTTATCGTTACCGCTGATAACGTTGACACAGTTCTTGCGGCTAGCCAAGGAGGTTCTATTGCCGGATCAGTAAATTGCATGTTGGCAGCAAATTCTTCAGCAAAGAGGTCAGCTTTCTCTTAACTACTAGCAGAGGTGATCCCATCCTGTCGATTTAGAGGTAGAATAAGTTCTTCATGCGAATAGCCCAGTCTGTCCTTGACCAAAGACCACCAGGGTTTGGAGCCCACTCTGACGCCAGCTTTTTTGAGTGTCAGCCTCCCATTTAGAGAGGGCCTTCTTTTGGACTTCACTCATATGCCTACAGGCTTGTCTATGCAGGATCCTGTTATAAGTAGTAGGATGCCTCTTATACCTTCTCCAAGTCTTGTACTTAACAGTAGCAGCCTCTCTTCAATGAAAGCCGAACCAAGGTTGATCTGTAGGCTTCGTCACATACTGCCGGTGAGGGATGGGTTCTTGTTGTAGATTAAGGATGTGTTCAGTGAAGGCATTCACTTGGTTATCAACATCACCTTGGAGAAGAGCATCCCAGTTGGAGGTGGCGAGCTCAGAGCAAAGGGCCGGCCAGTTTCCTCCTTACCACAATCAGGATGTGCGTGTAGATTCTTCTCTCTCTCTTTCCCTCTCTCTCTCTTTCTCACCTCCTCTTTCTCTCAATCTCTCTCTCTCTCAATCTCTCTCTCTCTCTCTCTCTCTCTCTCTCTCTCTCTCTCTCTCTCTCTCTCTCCTTTTACACACGGTTTGAAAGGTTAGGTTACGGATTCCTAACTTTATTGACAAGCTATTGACAAGTTAAGGATTCCTTACTTTATTGACTAGCTAAGAGCTGTTATCTACATCAGCTCATTTGAAAGCGTTTTGTCCCTCTCTTTCTTCCTATCTCTCTCACTCTCTCTTCATCTTTTTACACAGGGTTTATCAAGGTTAGATTAAGGATCCCTAACTTTATTGACAAGCTATTGACAAGCAGATGAGAGAGGAGCAGGCAAACCAAGAAAGTGGAGCATACTCAAGGTGTGAGAGTACTTGTGCCTCATACAGAATCTAGCAACTCCTACTGTCAAGCAGATGCGAGATACGTCGAAGTGCTGTGAGCTTCCTGGCTGCCTTGTTTGTAAGATTTACTACGTCGTTCTTAATGGTCGGTTTGGATTCAAATTTCACCCCAAGGACATCAACTTCTTCCCCAGGTACCAACACTCTCCCATTCATACTTACTACTGCTCCGGCATTACCATCATGGTGCCTAGAGACCATCATCATTTGTGCTTTTTCAGGTGCAAATGTTACCTGCCATCGGTTTCCTCAAGCTGATATAGCTCTTAGCTGGTGATTGATGTAGCTTAGGGCAGCTGGCATTTCTTCTCTTGGATAAGTGTATGTCAGAGTACATTCGTCTGCATATGCATGGGATTCTGGGATGAGATGAAGAAGGTCATTGAAGTAGACATTCCATAACAATGGTCCCAGCACACTTCCTTGTGGAACACTTGCCCCAATAGGATGTCTTGCTGATTCTGTTCCATTGAGAACTACCCTTAGAGATCTACCATGAAGGTAATCACTGAGGAGACATAGCGTAGAGCCTGCAATTCCCAGTGCTTGCAGTTTTGCCAAGAGACCCTGGTGCCACACTAGGTCAAAAGCACCAGCAATGTCCAGTGCTACCACACAGCTGACTTTGGATTCATCCAGTGACTGGTGCCATTTTAGTGGAGAGGTTTAAGAACAGATCAGCAGCAGAGTAACCTTTCCTGAAGCCATATTGACGGTCACAAAGTAGTGAGTGATAGTCAATAAACTCTGTCATTTGTCTTGAGATTATCGTCTCAAGGATCTTGTCAGTGATTGACAGGAGTGACACTGGTCTGTAGATGCTGATTTCTGCTCTGCTCTTCTTTTTGTGAACAGGGACAAGGCCATTACTTCTCTTCTTTCTCTCTCTCTCTTCCTCTCACTTTCTCTCACTCTTCCTCTCTCTCTATATATATATTCCTCTCTCTCTTCCTCTCTCATCTCTCTCTCTCTCTCTCTCTCTCTCTCTCTCTCTCTCTCTCTCTCTCTCTCTCTCACTCACTCTCTCACTCTGTCTCCCTCTCTCTCTCTCCCTCTCACTCTCTCTCCCTCTCTCTCCCTCTCACTCTCTCTCCTCTCACTCTCTCTCTCTCTCTCTCTCTCTCTCTCTCTCTCTCTCTCTCTCTCTCTCTCTCTCCCTCTCTCTCTCTCTCCCTCTCACTCTCTCTCTCTCTAGCTTCGTTCCTCTCGGCAACCATCGATATAATTTCTCAATAAAAATGCGCACCCACAATGTCATCCAGCGAAACAAAGCAAAAATTGTGCCGTGAAAAACTATTGTGTTTGTGTACTGTGTTGATGACTGTTTTTCCTGCCGTGACAAATTTCTCTACCCTCTCTGTCACTCTCTCTCTCTCTCCCCCTTTTCCTCTCTCTCTGGTTATGTCTGGCAATCTCATGTCTCCCTTTCTGTTTTCATTTATCGCCGTCACTATGTGTAACAGTCTGTGTGCATGACCCCCTGTGTCTATTTGTCAGTCTCGCTCAGTTGGTCTATGTCTACCTTGTTGCTTATGTCTGTTAATCGGTTTCTTTGTCAGTTCTTCGTCGTTATCTAAGTACCAGTTTCTATCTTCCCGTTATATTTTATGTCAGTCTCTTTCTGTCATTCTTGATGAACCAGCATATGTATGTTGGTCTCTCTTTCAGCCATTCTGTCATTCTTTCTGTCAGTCTCTCTCAAATCTCATGAGAGAGGTTTTTAATGTAGCTTTTATTGATAAAAAAAAAGTTAACTGGATTAAGTCTAAGCCAAGAAAATGACTCCAGCTCAACGTTACGAATTCGGTATTGAAGATTTTTCATTAAATTCTTTTTCTCCCTCCTGGAAGCTGATTATCAAGAAAATGTTGATTTGGTCATAGTCTTAGGGTAGTTTGTGAAGAAACTGTGGAGGTTAGTTAGACACCGGGTCACCGCATAGGGAAGACCAGGCCCGGGAGCTGCATGATAAAGCGTTACTACACTGGAGGTTAGGCACTGAGTCACCGCATAGGGAAGACCAGGGCCGGGATCCACCAGGTGAACCTACCTATCCCCGTACCTGGACAGTTTAGAGTAAGTCATAACCTAGAACAGACCATCAACACCGGGCAATATCGTGGGCTGGATGCCTGACAAGTTTATAATCTAGATGTGACTAGCTTTGTTTTTTGTGTAAATGATACTTCCTGTCAATTTAAACTAGTAGAAATGAAGCACACCCAGGGAGATTCAAGAGGTCAACAATATTACTGCATGTGTCAGGTATAGAGTAATAACAGATGCACACACAAGAATACCTTAGTCAGGTCCTAAGGGAAAAACCTCTCGTGATGCTAATAAGTGATTCCGTTGCGAGATTGTAATATTCACAATTCTGTCTCTGACAAAATAAGAATGGAATCTGTTATTCTAGTGAAAAATTAAGGACATACATGATAAATAAAATGTTTTAATAAAAGAGTCTCTAGCGATGAGATTTAAAACTTATGTTGATACTGAAAATTAAAAACAGACCAGAACAAAAAAGATTCTTGTCATGTTCAAAACATACAAAGATATTCAAAGGAAAAAAATGGAGATTTCTCAGAGGATTATTACCAAGATATTTATTAGACTAATTCTGCAGCAAATTCGCCCTTACTCCTCCCAACTTTATATTTATGGTTCAACTTCTGACGTGACAAATTTGTCATAAAATGTATATTGATAACTAAGTTTACTCTTTTCTCTTATATTATCTGTTGACTTAGTACATAAATTACTCACTAGTTTTGAATGAAAAGTCAGATGTAATCAATAAGTTTTTAAAAAATGTTTTATGTATGTTACTGCTTCTTGCTGTCCTAGTTTTGTTATTGTGGGATCCAGTGATTTTACCAGAAGATAGTTGTTTATCTAGAGGTGCTACACGTAGTTTAAATCAGAATTCTATTTTACCACTTGCATCGGTCCCATAAACCTCGCTTTTAAGGTATGACCAGACACAGGTTCCTGAGCCAACAACTTGTTTCATGGGTTAAAGGACCGAAATTTAGAAGTTTGTTTTATACCTCTGTTTCATGTTGTTTTGAGCAGTTTTTAGGTTGGCCTTTGAAGGCTGATATGCCACATGCAGTCTTGATGTAGGATCGTAGGGCATCTTGCAGGCGTCTTCTCCCATCAGTCCTTCCTTGAGCACGTATAATGGACCTCACTTCATGCCCAAAAAATAGCTGAAAATGTCTGTACCCTGTTGATTCCCTCATTGCAAACTGCAAAGGAGGAAGCGATTCATCCCAGTCTGTAAGAACATACATGCAATACTTATGCATCATAGTTTTTAAGGTTTGATGAAACTTTTCCAAGGCGCCATGGGACTGAAGATGATAGACATCTGCAAAAAGGGACACTTCTAAGACAATTCCTTTCGTCATATTCACAAATACCAGAAACAGCACCGGTCCTAAGACTGACTCCTATGGAACCTCGCCCGTTACAGACGCCCACTCTGACACCTCGCCACGTACAATGACTCGATGAATATAACAAATCATAGCCTGAAAAGGGCCTGATAACCGTGGATTGTAATTTGGGTTCTTGCAAACAGACCCCAACAGGGGAAAACTGAGAGAGCAACACCTGAAGCTCACCCCGGTTACCCCTGAGGCCTCGGATATTCCACTGCAAATAAGCCCTGTGAACAGTTTTTTTATTAATTACTAAGCTAATTAAAGCTTCTCTGATTACATTTGCTGTAAAGTTAATTAATGTCCTGGTCACTTTAATAGACCGTGGAATGCCAAAGTTGGAAATAAACTTAATGAGGGCTTTAAGAATTGCTTTAGTATTAATACTACACATTCAGACTGCCTGAGGATAGTAGTTTTATCAAGAATGGCAAACATATGTTGGTTACCTAACTTGGCCTTAGTTAAGAGTCTTACACAGTCGATGATTATGTCCGCAAATGGTTCTCCATCAGTGGGTAAGGGACGAAGTAGTGCGGGTTTAATGTAGTGTCCGGGTTTACCCACTTGCTGACACTCAGGGTGGGATCGTACGTAATTCCTCATATTTCGTCTTATACATGGCCAATAAAAATGCTGCAATATCGTATAAGGGGTTTTAATGACACCCAAATGTCCTCCTAAGTACGAATTATCAGTTTTTTCAGAACATGAGTTCTGAATTTCTTTGGTACTACCAGTCTATTGTGTTTTAACACCATCCCCAACTTCCTCACCAGAAGCCAGACTAAATAGTAGGATATTTTTAAGGACATATTTAACCGGTAACTAGAGTAGGATTCAACCATAACAGCTTTAAGAGTGGATGCTAGACAGTCCCTCGAGCATGGAAATGGAAACGTCTGGTAATCCTGGGAAAGAGAATAGGAAGGCTTGATTAGGGACTTTTCACTAGATTTACGAGGACCTGGCCAGTTTTCCTCGTAAAATAAATTGTCTAGCCCCTCGATCGCAGTCCTCAAAGGTAAGGTCAGCATTCTCTTCAGACATTCCTTTGGACATTGGCCAAGTTATGGCCAACATCAAAGATGCTTCGGTGGCTACAGTGGGCTCAGGACAGCATCTAGAATTTAGAATATTGTTGCCAAGCAACAATAAAGCATCTTTCACATTGAATCACCCAGACACACCTACAGTGAAATACTCAGTGTAATACTGACTTTCAATGACTATTCTTTGCATAGGAACAGAATATACAGCTTACCCATAGGCTTCTAATAACACTGAAAAGTTTAATGAGTTTAATGATTTCTCTCCAAGTATCCCCATTTTCTCAGAAAATTTATTAATTCAGACATGTCCTCCTCTCCAGTTTGATGATATTTTCAATCTCTTGTTTTTCTTTCTGTCGTCTTCCATCATACATCCTCCCTTCACTTTTCTGAAACCCGGGGATGAAGACTGACCTCTCCCTCTCCTC
This sequence comes from Cherax destructor, assembly GCA_009830355.1. Classification (NCBI taxonomy): domain Eukaryota; kingdom Metazoa; phylum Arthropoda; class Malacostraca; order Decapoda; family Parastacidae; genus Cherax; species Cherax destructor. The sequence goes on from WNWK01001555.1 coordinate 58,052, forward strand.
TTCCCATTGCTTTTAGTTCCGAATCTTCGGGTCCTGTTTATACATAGCTATCACCTCCTTTATTATTTCATGTACCTCCTGGTGGCCTGGTCGTGCCTCTTCAAGGGGCCTGTCTCCTCTGCCTACTACCCCCCTCAAATACTGCTGTTCCTGCGCCCAACAGCATGCCCCCTTCATTCCTCGGTCTTTCCTGGTGGCCTGTTAGGGCCTCAGTGTAATTTTTTCCCTTTCTTTCCATTTGGTCCTGTTGCGATCCCTGAACAAGGTAATTGGGTTGAATGGTTGACGGACCATTTGGGCACTGCACATCCAGTATTACTGGGCTGCAGCGCCCGGTGTGACGTCACCATAGTTTATGTCAGGGGGTGGAACCTGGCATAAAGGTAGTATGATCCACGACTGCACTGAGTAACATCTTCACTGAGTAGTGACTGGTATCCCAGTCTGCTTTACTACTCAGTTTCCTGCAGTATGGTTTACGTCACTGAGCTGTGGAGATTGCCTTGCTGTACCCCAGCTGCCATACTGAACTCAGCTTGCTGGCTTTGGTGGCCGCACGAAGACCCATGCAGTGACTATGGCTTGTGTGACATGTCACGTGAGACATGCCGCTTGTCTGGCATGGAGTGTCAACCAGCGGAAAGGTGCACGACGGACGCTGTAACATGGAGACAAGGGTGTCGGTGATGACACAGTTGCGAGGGCGTGTCGTGGACCATAGGCAAGGGTGTCGGTGATGACACAGAAGCGATTGAGTGTTATGAGAACACAGAGAACAGGGTGTCTGTGATGACACAGTAGCGAGTGAGTGTCGTAGGACACAGACAAGGGTGTCGTTGACACAGAAGCGATTGTGTGTTACAGCAGAAGGGTGTCCTTGACACAGGGTTACATAAAGTGTGAGACATTGGGGCGTTGTTATCATGTGACAGACACCGAGTATGGTAATGTCTTGTGAAATCGAGGTGACACTTAGTTTGTGTCTGTGACACTGAGTTTGTGATAATTGTAGTGACACTGAGTTTGTGGTTTAGTGTCAGTGTTTGTGATATGTGTAGTGACACTGAGTTTGTGGTTTAGTGTCACTGTTTGTGATATGTGTAGTGACACTGAGTTTGTGGTTTAGTGTCACTGTTTGTGATATGTGTAGTGTCACTGAGTTTGTGGTTTAGTGTCACTGTTGTGATATGTGTAGTGTCACTTAGTTTGTGGTGTCGTGTGACACTTAAGACAGCATAGTCGTTTAATTATCAATGTGATATTGTTACCATTGTACAAATATTACGCTTATGTACAAAGATCATGCTTTTATATTTTATATGTACAGAGAGTACTATTCTATATATAACATTTTACGAGTAAAAAGAAATATATATATTTATAAGATAACGTGTCTATTTATTATTATACCCCGGACAAAAACCCTTTATTATTTTATTACGGTATTACAGTGTTGGTTATGAGAGAAGTATTCCCTTAGAATCACAGGCCGACTAATCGGGTTTGCCCATAGCTCTCGTAACTAATATTGTAATATTGTAATAGGTCCCTTGTTTAATATTGATATACCTGCTCCAGATGCCGTGGCCCCTCTGGTTGTTGACCCTATATCTCGCTTCAGAATATTTACTTCGTCTTCTATGGCCTGTATCTTGGCTTCTGCAGCCTCAGCTTGCAACTCCAACTTTTTCTCAGTCTCCATCCTCTTCATTCTCATGGCAAACTCACGTAGTTTGCTTTCCTGCACTTGGTCCATCTTTACCCATATCTCTTCCATCCACTCTTCCTTCCCAGGACCATCTTCCTCTTGTCCCCTCAGTCTCCAACTTTCCCTCTGGGGCCCTATTTTCTATTTATACGTGTGTTTATATGTATGTGTTAGTTAGTTACCATTTTGTCCTAGGCACATGTCGATTAGACACTAGGCCTGTTGTATGTGTGTGTAAGGAAACACTTCGAAATGTTTCCGCCCCGCCAGGAATTGAACCCGGGCCCTCCGTGCGTGAAGCGAGAGCTTTAGCCACCAGGCCACCGAGGTGTGTTGGCATGTGTGTGTGTTTGTGTGTGAATGAGTGTGTGTTTGTGTGTGAATGAGTGTGTGTGTGTGTGTGTACTCACCTAGTTGTGGTTGCAGGGGTCGAGTCACACCTACTGGCCCAGCCTCTTTGCTGGCCGCTACTAGGCACTCCTCCCGCTTAATGAGCTTTATCATATCTCTTCTTAAAGCTATGTATGGATCCTGCCTTTACTACATCTCCCAGACTATTCCACTTCCTGACAACTCTGTGACTGAAAAAATACTTCCTAACATCAGTCTTTTCAACTTCCAACTGTGACCCCTTGTTGCTGTGTCCCATTTCTGGAACATCCTGTCTCTGTCCACCTTGTCAATTCCTCTAGTATTTTATATGTCGTTATCATATCCCCCCAATCTCTTCTGTCTTCCAGTGACGTCAGGTCGGTTTCCCTTAACCTCTATTCGTTGGACATACCCCTTTGCTCCTGGACTAGTCTTGTTGAAAACCTTTGCACTTTCTCTAGCTTCCTTACATTTATTACAGGAAACGTTTCGCCAATCGTGGCGAAACGTTTCCTCTAATAAATGTCTTGAAATGAACATAAGTGCCTTTTTCCACATCTTGTCCATATAACCAAACCATTTTTCATACAACCCATTACAGAGGTTTTCAATGAGTTAATGAAACGACTCTTTGCAAACACCCATTGGTAAGTGCTAAGATGCACTTCCTCACTCCCTCCTCCTCCTCCTCCTGGCTCCATCCCAGACGCAGTAAAATTTCAACACAACTCTGAAGGTGGTGGCGATTTTCCTATTTTTTTTTAGTTTCCGGTAGGTGGCCTGACGTGCAGGCAGACGCAGCTGAAGCGAGCGCTACAAAGGCAGCGCTGCCCGCCCAGTTACGTGGACCAGAAATACACAACTTGAGGAAAAGAAAACGGAGAAAAACAGATACACAACGCAAGGGAACTTGGGAGATGTGCGAGTCCGCTTGTGTGTGTGTGTGTGTGTGTGTTTTACTGTCAGGTGAATGTTTAGTGGTGTCAAGTGAATGTTTATTGGGTGTCAGTTGAATGTTTATTGGGTGTCAGGTGAATGTTTATTGGGTGTCAGGGGAATGTTCAGTGGGTGTCAGGTGAATGTTCAGCGGGTGTCAGGTGATTGGTGTGTGAGTCGTAAAAACCGTTGCATCGGTCTGGAGTTTTTACGACTCGCTACTAAGGGTTCAAGCCCCGCCCGTGGTGTGGTTTGTTTACAATCGTGTCATTACAATTTCTTGAGTTATCGCAAACTAGCTATTGTTTGTTGCACCTTATCTAATCGTAGTAATGTTTTCTTCAATAACACTGTTACATCATCTTTGTGATCAAATATAATTTATCATCTCACTTGCTGCAACAAAAAAAAAAAAAAAATTATATATATATATATATATAATGGATGGGGTCAACCTCTGGTGCAAATTGTGGGACCCATAGCCTCGGAGAAGTGGATAAAAGGCTTCAAGGAAGAATATATATATATATATATATATATATATATATATATATATATATTATATATATAATTATTAATATATATTTTATATAATTATATATATATATATATATATATATATATATATATATATATATATTATTATATTATATATATTATATATATATATATATATATATATATATATATATATATATTATATATATATATATATATTAACACATCGCCGATTCCCACCAAGGCAGGGTGGCCCGAAAAGAAAAACTTTCATCATCATTCACTCCATCACTGTCTTGCCAGAGGGTGCTTTACACTACAGTTATAAAACTGCAACATTAACACCCCTCTTTCAGAGTGCAGACACTGTACTTCCCATCTCCAGGACTCAAGTCCGGCCTGCCGGTTTCCCTGAATTCCTTCATAAATGTTACTTTGTTCACACTCCAACAGCACGTCAAGTATTAAAAACCATTTGTCTCCATTCACTCCTATCAAATAAGCTCACACATGCTTGCTGGAAGTCCAAGCCCCTTGCACACAAAACTTCCATTACCCCCTCCCTCCAACCCTTCCTAGGCCGACCCCTACCCCGCCTTCCCTCCACTACAGATTTATACACTCTCGAAGTTATTCTATCTCGTTCCATTCTCTCTACATGTCCGAACCACCTCAACAACCCCTCCTCAGCTCTCTGGATAATAGTTTTGGTAATCCTGCACTTCCTCCTAATTTCCAAACTCCGAATTCTCTGCATTATATTCACACCACACATTGACATCTCCACTGCCTCCAGCCTTCTCCTCGTTGCAACATTCATCACCCATGCTTCACACCCATATAAGAGTGTTGGTATAACTATACTCTCATACATTCCCTTCTTTACTTCCATGGACAAAGTTCTTTGTCTCCACAGACTCCGAAGTGCTCCACTC
>WNWK01001555.1:67500-130000 GCA_009830355.1 Cherax destructor
AGCCGCTTGTTATGCAGAGCATTTCGGGCAAAGTAGGTCAGTTTTGTCCCAGGATCCGATCCACACCATTCTACTAACACCCAGGTACCCATTTTACTGATGGGTGACATAGACAACCGGTGTAAATAAACACGCCCAATGTTTCTACCCTCGCTGGGAATCGAACGCAGACCCTCGCCATGTGAAGCGAGAGCTTTAGTGACCAGGCTCTTATATGGGTGTGAAACATGGATGATAATGTTGTAACAAGGAGAAGGCTGGAGGCAGTGGAGATGTGTCTGAGGGCAATGTGTGGTGTGAACATAATGCAGAGAATCCGTAGTTTGGAAATTAGGAGGTGTGGGGTTACTAAAAATATAATCAAGAGGGCTGAGGAGGGGGTTGTTGAGGTGGTTCAGACATTTATAGAGGATAGAACGAAATAGAATGACTTGGAGAGTGTACAAATCTGTATTGGAAGGAAGACTGTGTAGGAGGTCAGCCTAGGAGAGGTTGGAGGGAGAGGGTAAAGTAGGTTTTTGTGGGCGAGGGGCTTGAATTTCCAGTAAGCATGCATGAGTGTGTTAAATAAGAGCAAGTGGAAACCAATGGTTTTTATGACTTAACGTGCTGTTGGAGTGTGAGCAAAGTATCATTTATAAAGGGATTCAGGGAAACCGGCAAGACGGACCTGAGTCCTGGAGGTGGGAAGTACAGTACCTGCACTCTGAAGGAGAGGTGTGGTTATTTCGCAGTTTTTTAACTATAGTGTAGGAGCTCCTCTGGCAAGACAGTGATGGAGTGAATGAAGTTGAAAGTGTTTCTTCTTTTTCTGGTTATTACGAACACAGGTAATAAATGACCTGCAAAACCTGGTCGTAATGGGAATTGGAGCAAACAAACTCAGCAGTAGACTATAATGCACATTTGCCTTCACCCACTATATACAGCTATGTACACTATGTACAATATGTACAGATGGAATAATAAGTGTACATCACAGTGACAGATGGCAAAGCAGAAGCCTGAGAGTGTACACAGTACTCAACCAGCAGGTAGGCAAGTCTGCCAGTGCTTACCGCAAGTGAACCATGTTGATTCAGCTTTGTCGGGCTTGTCTGTGATTGGTCAATGAACCAAGGTACTGATTTAACGACGGGTATCCTATCGATCGTTAAAGCCTTAGCACCCGGTTCGCTGGTTGGGAGGCAGGGTATATCGGAGTGTAACACACACCGAATAAATTGTAACATACTCTTTGCATGCCACACTGGTCACCATGTCTTCGTATGAAACGTCCGATGTGTTAATAATAAAAAAAATAAAAAAATCCAAGGGTCTTATTGAAGCTTTTAATTATTTTATGAAAACCCTAAATAGGTTAGATATATAAGCATTATTACTTTAGAGGACGATGCTATTTGGAGCTTGAGGCAGAATCAAATTTAACGATTTACTTTGTCTATGTACAATATGTACAGATCTCTTATGTAACTCACCTTTTACAGGTAACCAGCCACCACAAGCACGAGGCGTCGTACTACACAAAGGTAAACTTTAATTTCAAACTAGCTAAGGGTTAGCCATCTGGGAAAATCTTAGGCAGGGGCAACCTCCACATCTGAAGTAAGTCTGATTTTTATTGTGTTTGTGAGACAAGTCGTGTTAATCCTTCATCCATTTTTTATTCGGAAAAAAAAAGTGTGCAGGAAATGTGTGAGTAAAATTTTCACCAATTAATCTGCAAGGGCAGTAATACCACCTCATATTAATCAGCAAGGGCAGTAATACCATCTCATATTAATCAGCAAGGGCAGTAATACCACCTCATATTAATCAGCAAGGGCAGTAATACCACCTCATATTAATCAGCAAGGGCAGTAATACAACCACATATTAATCAGGAAGGGCAGTAATACCACCACATATTAATCAGCAAGGGTAGTAATACCACCACATATTAATCAGCAAGGTCAGTAATACCACCTCATATTAATCAGCAAGGGCAGTAATACCACCACATATTAATCAGCAAAGGCAGTAATACCACTACATATTAATCAGCAAGGGCAGTAATAATACCTCACATTAATCTGCAAGGGCAGTAATACCATCACATATTATTCATCAAGAGAAGTAATACCACCACATATTAATCAGCAAGGGCAGTAATGCCACCACATATTAATCAGCATGGGCAGTAATACCACTTTATATTAATCAGCAAGGGCAGTAATACCACCTCATATTAATCAGCAAGGGCAGTAATACCACCTCATATTAATCAGAAAGGGCAGTAATACCACTACATATTAATGAGCAAGGGCAGATACACCAACACATATTAATCAGCATGTGCAGTAATACGACGTCATATTAATCAGCATGGGCAGTACTACCACCACATATTAATCAGCAAGGGCATTATTACTACTACATATTAATCAACAAGGGCAGTAATAATACCTCACATTAATCTGCAAGGGCAGTAATACCACCACATATTAATCAGCAAGGGCAGTAATACCACCACATATTAATCAGCATGGGCAGTAATACTACTATATATTAATCAGCAAGGACATTATTACTACTACATATTAATCAACAAGTGCAGTAATAATACCTCACATTAATCTGCAAGGGCAGTAATACCACCACATATTAATCAGCAAGGGCAGTAATACCACCACATTTTAATCAGCATGGGCAGTAATACTACTATATATTAATCAGCAAGGGCAGTAATACAACCTCATATTAATCAGCAAGGGCAGTAATACCACCTTATATTAATCAGCAAGGGCAGTAATACCACCACATGTTAATGAGCAAGGGCAGTAATACCACCACATATTAATCAGCATGGGCAGTAATACGACGTCATATTAATCAGCATGGGCAGTAATACCATAACATATTAATCAGCAAGGGCATTATTACCACTACATATTAAACAGCAAGGGCAGTAATACTACCACATTTTATTCAGCATGGGCAGTAATACTACTATATATTAATCAGCAAGGGCAGTAATACAACCTCATATTAATCAGCAAGGGCAGTAATACCACCACATATTAATCAGCATGGGCAGTAATACCACCTCATATTAATAAGCAAGGGAAGTAATACAACCTCATATTAATCAGCAAGGACAGTAATACCACCTCATATTAATAAGCAAGGGCAGTAATACCACCCCATATTAATCAGCAAGGGCAGTAATACCACCCCATATTAATCAGCAAGGGCAGTAATACCACCACATATTAATCAGCAAGGGCAGTAATACCACCACATATTAATCAGCAAGGGCAGTAATACCACCACATATTAATCAGCAAGGGCAGTAATACCACTTCATATTAAAGAAGCCCCTCACAAGTTTCATCAACCTTTCAATCAAATTAACTCTTAACAGCTAATGTGGAGAAAATTCTCCAAAAAAGGGGGGTATGCGCCCTTACTACCCTTGTTAAGGGCCCCTTCACCCTTTCCTCCCTTAGGAAGGGGCCAGACGAGGCAAGTCTGGGTGCATAAACAAAATAACTCAGACCAGATGTACTGACCACAGTGTGTCACGTGGTCTGACCAAGTAGCAACGAGTGTATGTGACTTAATAGACATTTGAGATAAATGTAACTCTTTGCCGTAACAGGAAAATTACAGTAAACTGTTGTATTAGTTTCTACACTTGAAAATTACAAACATGTGTTCCAGTGATTGAAATTTAGGGAACACAAACATTTTAATTGCCACTTGTAGCAGTATGTAGCAATTGTTGAAATTGTGCTGAACTCAGCATGCCATGCCCACCACGAGGCACCACGAGGTGGCACGGTTAGATTTAATACAGACTCCGTAGAGGTCATACGACACGAGGGTCAAGCGGCGCGAGGCGTCGTAACTCAACATAGACATTAGTCGTACGCGTCCGTTATTCTAATTTAATCTCCACTAACGTCGGGAAATAAGATAAGAACTCTGTTCCAGCGCGTTTAGTGAATAACATCAACATCGCAGTATATTCAGAAGTGTGCGCAGCTTCTTACTGCAAAAAGACAAACGTAGAGACAATCGCAAGTCAACTCCATCGAAACAAGACGGTGACTTCAGCGGCATTCTACAATCAAGACAGCATTTCCGCCGTATATGGTGGAGCCAACACCATCGCTCAAAGTTACACGAGCAAGGTATGAATTTTGTGTTCTGGTCAAACAGGGGACTGCACAGTTCTTGTAGTCGAGAACATCAAAATTTACCTATTGACGGCGGTTATGCGTGGACTTTTAAGTCCAACCACGTGAGTAAATCGCCTTTCAGTCCATTCAAGACTGAAATATGGGCATATGCTCCTTTGGGGCAATAACTCACACATTGATGTTTATCTTACAGCCCTGTGGAGTGAGGCCATAGATGTTTCCCTTGTGTAGGAGTCGGGGATGGCTGCGACTTCTTGGATTCATCAATAAGCTAAGTAGCAAGCACAGTCTATTATATCGTAGGAGGCACATCCTCCACAGCTAATCTAATTACTGCCTCTTCAGCGAGAGAGTTCAGCACACGTCTGACCTCTATTATTGCTTTATAGAGACTCATTCACTGCCCAACCCTCCCTTCCCTATATATAACCTTCAGTCAGATGATGGCTGCCATAATAACCTAATAGTTGTAATTTTAATCATATTTTTTAAACGGGTGGACCTGTAAACCAGCAGAAGGTCTCGGTCAGATGACCAAAAGCTCCTGTTTCTTGACAAATCTTTCCTAACCTAACCTGATACCTGCCCAGTTGGATGTCTGCTACGAAATTTTTAACATATTACTAATACCTCTCGAAGTGAACAGTTATTTACTTTAATAAATCACAAATTAAATATGGGATGATTTAAGGCAAGCTAAACAGTGTTTTGAAGTCTACCAAATACACTAATTTACATATATTGAATTATTTAGTCCTTTTGACTGATCTAATTTTACTTTACCCAGTTCTATACTCATCAAAAATGGTGTGGGGTAATGTGCTCCTACGATAATGTACTGTAAAGTTGCTACTTAGCTTATTGATGAATCCAAGATGTCGCAGCCGTCCCCAACACCTTCTCAGGGGATACATCTATGGCCTCATTCTCCACAGGGCTGTAGGGTAAACATCAAGTGAGTATAATTATTGCCCCAAAGGAGCATATGCCCATATTTCAGTCTTTGATGGACTGAAAGGCGGTTTACTCGCATAACCGCCGTCAATAGGTAAATTTTAATGCTCTTGAAATACAAGAACTGTGCAGTCCCCTGCCTGACAAGAACATAAAAACATACCATGCTCTTGTAACGTGAGCGATGGTGTTGGCTCCACCATATACGGCGGAAATGCTGTCTTGATTGTAGAATGCCGCTGATGAGTCACCGTCTTGTTTCGATGGAATTCACTTGCGATTGTCTCTACGTTTGTCTTGCAGTAAGAAGCTGCGCACACTTCTGAATATACCGCGAATTTATTCACTAAACGCGCTGGAACAGAGTTCTTATCCAATTTCCCGACGTTAGTGGAGCGGTCCGACGTCCACGACTAATGTCTTTGTTGAGTTACGTCGCCTCGCTCCGTATGACCCCTCGCGTTGTATGACCTCTTCGGAGCCCGTATTCAATCTAATCGCCTCGTGGTGCCTCTTGCAGTCTCGTGGTGCCTCGTGGGGCTTGATCGCTGAGGTCAGCACAATTTCAACAATTGCTACATGCTGCTACAAGTGGCAATTAAAATGTTTGTGTTCCCTAAATTTCAATCACTGGAACACATGATTGTAATTTTCAAGTGTAGAAACTAATACAACAGTTTACTGTAATCTTCCTGTTACGGCAGAGAGTTACATTTATCTCAAATGTCTATTAACTCACATACACACTCCCTGCTATTTGGTCAGACCACGTGACACACTGTGGTCAGTACATCTGGTCTGTCTTAATTTGTTTATGCACCCAGACTCGCCTCGTCTGGCCCCTTCCTACGGGCGGAAAGGGTGAGGGCCCTTAACAAGGGTAGTAAGGGCGCATACCCCCCCTCCTTTGGAGAATTTTCTCCACAAATGGCTTAAAGTGCCAAATACACAATATAAATAATTATCATAAAATTTCGACAAACGCAGACGGTGGTGTCCAAGCCTGACAACTATTGTGAGAGCAGCTATTGTAAACAACTACTGTGAGAGCAGCTATTGTAAACAACTACTGTGAGAGCAGCTATTGTAAACAACTACTGTGAGAGCAGCTATTGTAAACAACTACTGTGAGAGCAGCTATTGTAAACAACTACTGTGAGAGCAGCTATTGTAAACAACTACTGTGAGAGCAGCTATTGTAAACAACTACTGTGAGAGCAGCTATTGTAAACAACTATTGTGAGAGCAGCTATTGTAAACAACCTCTTTTCGTACATACCATTAGTCCAAACTATCAAGGCCATGAAGCATTCTTCTCTGATTTCCTAATAATCGTATAGAGTGGGAATTAAAGGATTACAGTGTCTAATAAATAAGATATATTTAAATATGGAAAAAACCATTTCCCAAGAAACTTCATTTTCTTTCGAATATACGTTTGGTATGTCTGTGTTTAGCATTAAACATAATATTAAAAGAGAAGTAAATAATAAAGCTGAATGTTATAGGAATACATTTAGATGCCTGAATAGATCTGTAACCCGCTGTGATAATATGTACGTTTAAGGAAGAACTTACAGTGTGAATAGACTGACTGATGTTGTAGTAGCCAGGCTTAGGCTTGGTTACAAGTACTTCTGGCAGTTTTGTAGACACAAAGATCATCAGAGCAAATGGAATGTATGCAAATTCACCTTAAACCAGCAAAAATAAAGCCAACAAGACTAGAAAATAAGCTGGACTTCATCATCACTAACAACGACGATCTGATACTTAATATAACCGTATCAAAGACAATACTCTCAGATCACAACATAATAGAGGTACAGACATGTATGCGCAGAGCTCCTGACCAGCAAAATGTGATCCGTTATGAAGGTGCCTTCACAGAATTCAATTTCAGTAACAAAAATATACAATGGGAACAAGTCAACCATGTCCTAAATGAAACAAGCTGGGAAGATATCCTAAACAACACAGATCTGAACCTTTGCCCAGAAAAAAATGACTTTGTGGTACTTGAGGTCTGCTCAAGGCACATTCTATTACGAAAAAGAAAGAGAATATGCAAACTAGAGAGAGATGCTCCCTATACAGGCGAAGACGAAGAGCCACAGAGCTGTCAAGAGGGACCAGTATATCTGAAAAAACGAAGTGAGGCATTGGTCAGAGAAATAGCAAATATGAAACTTAAGCTTAAAGGAATCTTACCTACACAGATGACAGCAACGAAATGAGTGAGATACAAAAGTACCAATATGACTAAGGGTCGACAATCTAAATTATTTTTTTATGACCGAGACCCAAAATTTGGTCATTTAAAAAATCACTTACATTACCCTAACTCCACAAGACTTCGAAAAGGCAATTAATGACATGCCCATGCACCCTGCCCCAGGCCCGGACTCATGGAACTCCGTGTTCATCAAGAACTGCAAGAAGCCCCTGCCACGTGCCTGCAGCATTCTATGGAGAGGGAGCATGGACACAAGGGTCATCCCACACTCACTAAAAACAACATAGTCCCACTCTATAAACTTGGCAGTAAAACAATTGCAAAGAACCGCACACCGATAGCGCTAACATCCCATATCCTATAAAATCTTTGAAAGGGTTCTAAGAAGCTAGATCGCCAACCACCTAGATACCCATCAGTTACACAACCCAGGGCAACATGGGTTTAGAGCAGGTCGCTCCTACCTGTCCCAGCTACTGGACCACTATGACAAGGTCCTGGATGCTTCAGAGATAACCAAAATGCAGATACAGTATCCACAGACTTTGCGAAACCCTTCAACAAGTGTGACCACGATGTAAAAGAGCACAAAGTACGTGTTAACGGAATGACAGGAAAAGTTGGTAGATGGATCTGTAACTTCCTAACAAATAGAACACAAAGAGTAATAGTAATCAGAGTAAAGTCTGAGGTGGCTACAGTGCAATGCTCTGTTCCACAAGGCACAGTACTCACTCCCATCCTGTTCCTCATACTCATATCTGACATAGAGATGTAAGCTCCGTGTCTTCCTTTGCGGATGACACCCGAATTGCCATGACAGTGTCCTCCATCGAAGACACCGCAAGACTTCAAGTGGATATCAACCAAATCTTTAAATGGGCAGCATAAACAATATGAAGTTGAATGATGAGAAATTTTAACTATTCAAATATGGAAAACGTGAGAAAATTAAAACTGTGTGAGGATATAAAACAAATTCTAACCACACAACAGAGCGAAAAACTAATGTAAATGCCATGGGAGTGATAATGTCAGAGGACCTCACTTTCAAAGACCACACCTCATCTGCTTCAAAAATGATAGGATGGATAATGAGAACCTTCAAAACTAGGGAATCGAAGCCCATGATTATCTTCAAATCGCTTGTTCTCTCTGGGTTGGAATACTGCTGTACATTAACTGCCCCCCTCTAAGGTAGGCGAAATTGCTGACCAGTAGAATGTACAGAGAACTTTCACAGCACACATAAGTATGATAAAGCACCTAAATTACACCTAAGGAGGTACCATGGTTCTGTATCCACTCTTATTTGTACGAGTTAGCCTAATAACAATGCCTCCATGGACTGCTGAATTATACATTACTTCTTACATGTATTTAAGCTAAGTTAGAGTTAGTCATTTTAGCTTAGCATAGTAATTACACTACCTACACATTAATACAATGGAACCTCGTCACTCGAACTTAATTGGTTCCAGTAGGCTGTTCGAGTGCCGATCTGTTCGAGTAGAGAACGAAATTTTTCCAACCAATTTTCTTTTTGGTTGGCTGTTATCACTAACCTTAGGCCCATTGGTGACTCATTTATACAAATAATATAAAAACACACACAAAAAAACCAAAGAAGCACGAAATAGTTTACAGTGAAGTTATGGCAGGTGGTGTTTGTTTGGTCGAGTGCCGAACAAACGGTCGACTACTGAGCGATTTGTTTATCGAACAAAGCTTTCGAATAGCGAATTGTTCGAGTACCACCACTGCACATTAAGTTCGGGCTGATGAAGTAATTCATTAACGTCTTGGAGAAAGACGGCAATTGCATCAAATACATTTGTAGATCGTTCCATGGACTAAGTATGGAAAAACTGAAAGCTGGAACCTTTGATGGTTCTTAAATTTGAAAGCTTATCAAGGATTGTAATTTCACAAAATGTATGAATAGTGTTGAAGTTTCTGCATGATGCAGTTATGTGTCAGTTGTCAAGAACTTCTTGGGTAATCACAAAGCAGACAGTTATGGAAAACTGGTGCAAGACATGCTGAATTTAGGTACTAATATAAGAATAAAGGTTCACTTTCTCCACTTAGACAGATTTTCACATAATCTTGGTGAGGTTAAGTGAGGAACAAGATGAGAGGTTCCATCAAGATATACATAAAGGTGATTGATGAAAGGTATCAAGGCAGACGAGACACACACATGATGGCAGACTATTGCTGGAGCCTCCAGCAATAGTCGTTTTCATATGTAGTAATTATTGGTATCTGAATTATCTTACAATGTTAATATGTTATTATATAGAATGAAGTGCTAGTATGTGTTTCTGGATTTGACTTTTGTATGATCTAAAAGAGTAATTTATATGCGATTTATAAGTCAGCCCCGCCTGATCAATATATATTTCACATCTTTTATGTTTTGTTTTTTTCAAAAACTAGAACCGATAAACTAAAACCGATAACATATTAAGAATCAGCACCACAAACTTACCCTAAAATCAGTGTAACATCATTGACCAGAAAATGAGTGTTGATGAGGGATATTAGTGAAAATAATATACCAGACATATTAAGCAAATTTGCTTGCAACAGATAAGTGAACTTTGACAAAAGTGAACTTTAGATATACATGCAGATATATTCTTGTAAACATTTCTGGTGCCTAGTTCCTAGGTCTTTTGTGTATCCAAATACTCTTGAGGTACCCGTCAATGAGACAGAAATAGGGTGCACAATAAATTAGCTGCTTCGGGGGCAAAATGTAAATCCACGAAACTTGATTACATCCCAGCTGCTATATTCAAATTTACCTGACTCTTCTCATACATAAAAAAAAAATTATGATAAATAACAGATAATTTTCATTATTACTCACATGTGGTGAAACTAAAATTCTAAACTATATTATAATTCACCATGTTGTGTATTTTGCTTAAAAGACTTAGTTGAAATGTACAGTCGTCCTCTTCTGATGTTTTATGCCTGATTCCATTAGTTATGAACCCAGTACCTACATTTCGGAGATCATGTAACATAATCTAGCTCCCACATCAATAACAGAGCCACTTGCAAGAAAAGAGCTATTCATAACTTGAAATATTGCGCTCAGATAAACAAAAGAATGGAGCTATTATCCCAGTGATAACAAAATCACTGCCAAAGATACCATAACAACCCACACTGAGATACCATTACTGCCCACAATGAGATACCATTACTGCCCACAATGTGATACCATTACAACCCACACTGTGATATTACAACCCACACTGACATACCATTACAGCCCACACTGTGATATCATTACAACCCACACTGTGATATTACAACCCACACTGACATACCATTACAGCCCACACTGTGATACCATTACAGCCCACACTGAGACACCAGCCCACACTGTGATACCATTACAGCCGACACAGAGACACCAGCCCACACTGAGATACCATTACAACCCACACTGAGACACCAGCCCACACTGAGATACCATTACAACCCACACTGAGACACCAGCCCACACTGAGACACCAGCCCACACTGAGACACCAGCCCACACTGAGACACCAGCCCACACTGAGACACCAGCCCACACTGAGACACCAGCCCACACTGAGACACCAGCCAACACTGAGAAACCATTACAGCCCACACTGAGACACCAGCCTACACTGAGACACCAGCCCACACTGAGAACAGCCACACTGAGACCAGCCCACACTGAGACACCAGCCCACACTGAGACACCAGCCCACACTGAGACACCAGCCCACACTGAGACACCAGCCCACTGAGACAGCCCACATGAGACACCAGCCCACACTGAGACACCTAGCCCACACTGAGACACACCAGCCCACACTGAGACACCAGCCCACACTGAGACACCAGCCCACACTGAGACACCAGCCCACACTGAGACACCAGCCCACACTGAGACACCAGCCCACACTGAGACACCAGCCCACACTGAGACACCAGCCCACACTGAGACACCAGCCCACACTGAGACACCAGCCCACACTGAGATACCATTACAGCCCACACTGAGACACCATTACAGCCCACACTGAGACACCAGCCCACACTGAGACACCAGCCCACACTGAGACACCAGCCCACACTGAGACACCAGCCCACACTGAGACACCAGCCCACACTGAGACACCAGCCCACACTGAGATACCATTACAGCCCACACTGAGACACCAGCCCACACTGAGACACCAGCCCACACTGAGACACCAGCCCACACTGAGATACCATTACAGCCCACACTGAGACACCAGCCCACACTGAGACACCAGCCCACACTGAGAACCATGCGCCACACTGAGCATTCCCGCCCACACTGAGACACCAGCCCACACTGAGACACCAGCCCACACTGAGACACCAGCCCACACTGAGATACCATTACAGCCCACACTGAGACACCAGCCCACACTGAGACACCAGCCCACACTGAGACACCAGCCCACACTGAGATACCATTACAGCCCACACTGAGACACCAGCCCACACTGAGACACCAGCCCACACTGAGACACCAGCCCACACTGAGACACCAGCCCACACTGAGACACCAGCCCACACTGAGACACCAGCCCACACTGAGACACCAGCCAACACTGAGACACCAGCCACACTGAGACACCAGCCCACACTGAGACACCAGCCCACACTGAGACACCAGCCCACACTGAGAACCATTACAGCCCACACTGAGACACCAGCCCACACTGAGACACCAGCCCACACTGAGATACCATTACAGCCCACACTGAGACACCAGCCCACACTGAGACACCAGCCCACACTGAGATACCATTACAGCCCACACTGAGACACCAGCCCACACTGAGACACCAGCCCACACTGAGACACCAGCCCACACTGAGACACCAGCCCACACTGAGACACCAGCCCACACTGAGATACCATTACAGCCCACACTGAGACACCAGCCCACACTGAGACACCAGCCCACACTGAGACACCAGCCCACACTGAGACACTAGCCCACACTGAGACACCAGCCCACACTGAGATACCATTACAGCCCACACTGAGACACCAGCCCACACTGAGACACCAGCCCACACTGAGATACCATTACAGCCCACACTGAGACAAGCTCACACTGAGTCCACACTGAGATACCATTACAGCCCACACTGAGCACCAGCCCACACTGAGACACCAGCCCACACTGAGACACCAGCCCACACTGAGATACCATTACAGCCCACACTGAGACACCAGCCCACACTGAGACACCAGCCCACACTGAGACACCAGCCCACACTGAGACACCAGTCCACACTGAGATACCGTTACACTGGGATGTGACTACACTATATGAACGAAATGTTTTAATACAGTGCTGGTAAAAAGTCCTCCTCTATAATAGCTAACTTATGACACTGAACTTGACTCTATCATCATTACTGATGCTATGTCATCACTGAAGGCTCTTGACTCATATAATGACTCTAACAACATGCTCATTGGAGAAGCCAGGTATAGATACTCAAAAATCCGGGACAAAGGAATTAATGTACAATTTCTATGGATCCCATCACACATTGGATTACTCCTTCATGATAAAGTTGATATGTTAGCCAAGAAGATCACCCAGAAGGAGAATGTAGAATATAACTTTGGTATATCTGTGTCTAGCATTAGGAATAATATTAGGAGAGAAGTAAATAATGAAAATTATTGTTATAGGAATGCAGTTAGAAGCCTGAGTAGATCTATAACCCACTATGATAACATGAACGTAGATAAGTATGTTTATGGAGCAACTTGCAATGTGAACAGACTGACCGATGTTGTAGTGGCCAGGCTTAGGCTTGGCTACAAGTACTGACTGATGTTGTAGTGGCCAGGCTTAGACTTGGCTACAAGTACTTCTGGCAGTTTTTGAGATACACAGATGATGATCAAACTAAATGCAAATTATGTAATCAGGCATATGATCACTGTCTTGAACACTATGTGCTTAATTGTCCACTTATTGAGGAATATAGAGATAGACAGTATAATAACCTATGTGACATGTCAAGATATCTTATTAATGAAAATAAGATACCAGAGATACTAAGCAAATTCCCTAAATTTGCTTGTAACAGATAAGTGAACCGTAGATATAAATCCATATGCAAACCTGTTAACCCTTGTGGGGCCTAGTTCCTAGGCCTTTTGTGTATCCATATGCTCTTGCGCTACCGTCCACAGGATGGATATGGGGTGCACAATAAACTAGCCACTTCGGTGGCTAAATCTAATCTAATCTCCTCTATGACATAACATTTACTAACAACTTACGCCTGTCTCTAGTAATAAGGTTCTGAAAAAAAATCTGTTCTACGTAACCAAGAGTACTACTTAATATACATGCAAGAAAAGCAAAACCCTTTGGTTGGTATCACCAGAAGCTGAAAGAGGTTTTCTAGACACCATCTTTAAAAATGGCTGCTGTGAAATTTTAACTGCAATTATTGCCACTCTTGCACTTATTTCAACTTCAGATGTCATTCCGATGTCTAAACAGATGTTTCGGTGGTCATGAAGTTCAATTTTAAGGGTTTCAAATCCATATGAATGTCAAATTTATATTAAACAGACGTCATGTAGTTAACTAGGAAGTTATTAATATTGGTAGAATTACCGACAATATGTTAAGTAAAAGGACACAAATGCAACTAATGTGACATTTTATTGTGGCAACGTTTCGCTCTCCAGGAGCTTTTTCAAGCCGTATAATAACCTATGTGACATGTCAAGATATCTTATTAATGAAAATAAGATACCAGATATTCTAAGCAAAAAGCTCCTGGAGAGCGAAACGTTGCCATAATAAAATGTCACATTAGTTGCATTTGTGTCATTTTACTTAACAACTAGGAAGTTGTCGTAAAGGGCAGCAGTTATGAAAAGATTTCCACGAATGAAAAATGTCAAAACTATTTTTTTTTCTATTTCAGGTAGTATGAAAAGCTTCCTTAAGTAAAAAAATAGGTACATTAGAAACACGAATAAAATTCAAGTTCGTCTCAGGTAGAAGAAAAATGAATCGTAGAAATTCAAAAATTCCTTCCATTTAAAAACCGATGACTGATCCTTTCCCTGATATGGAAAAATTGTATAATGTGCCAGACTACAGCTGAAAGAATCACACAAATGAATATGAGAGGAAGAGGTCTGGAAGCAGCCGGGATTAGAAATGCAATGACAAAAATAATAAATTACTTATCAGAAGAAATGTAGTACCTGTCATGTAACTGATCACTGCTATAAAGACTTGATGAAGTAACTGAAAAACAAGATAAAGAGGTTAACGAGGATGGTCAGGAAAAAAATCGGTGAATTGTGGCACCGAACGAGATTAAAAGTTCAAACAAAACCCCTCCGTCTTCGGTTATTCCTTCAACTAGTCAGTGGACTAGTCACAACGGTGTCCTGGAGAAGTTCCGAAAAAGTGAATCAGATAGAACAATAAATATTTTATCTGCAGCTCTTCATTTCCAAAATGGCGTTTATACTCGTGTAACAGATCCGGAAGCAGATACTCTGGTACTTAATGCGGACATTCTGTATAATAAAACATGTCTGGAAAGTTACTTAAAGTTGTAATAATACAGAAAACGAACTCAGGACCATAAAAATAAATTTTACTGAAAGACGTTGCCTTTCAAAGTAGAAGCAAAAATTATTGGCCCCAAACTGAAGGAAACTGTGGATTCTCTCTATCAGAAATCCAGGATTTCGTAAACAAATTGGCTGGAGAAAACATAAGAAACAAGGAAGTTTAACTTAGATTACAAACCCATTAATGAAGAAGAGATTTGCTTTAGCTCATTGGAAGGTTCAAAAATTTTGGGACTAATGAAATATCCGACGAATACAGAAAGTAGATATAATCAATTCAGCAACAAAAAACATCAGAGATAAGCTGATGACACCTAATGTTGAACTTGAAATGTTAACTTACTAGCATTTTACAACATTAACAAGGGTCTTACTAGCATTTTACAACATTAACAAAGGTCTTACTAGCATTTTACAACATTAACAAGGGTCTTACTAGCATTTTACAACATTAACAAAGGTCATACTAGCATTTTACAACATTAACAAGGGACTTCTGGTGTTGCATAGTAGTGTTCCAGATGATGAAGACGCATCAGTGCAAAGATTAGTCGGTAGACAGAAGTGATGAATGTAATGAGAGTTCTCGTACGTTCAGTGAAAGAAAGTATAAGATATATGGCATTGATTAGTAATATAATAAACAAACTCCAAGTCTTCTGATACTTAATTTACTTTTTTTCCCCACCACATCATATCTGATCTAATGTGCTTCCCCATCTCTCTTTCTCCCATCTTTAGTTGCGATCGCTGATATTCTTTCATTTATAGTTTTGTAGATTGTACACATCAATACACCTCAAATCAAGGAATATTTCAGTCTTCGGTTCTGGAACTGAAGCAGTTTTGGTACCTTCACACGCCATTTTACTTCCATTTCATGAATGTCTGTACCTTAAACAGGAACTTGGAATTATTTTTGCTCGTATGTAGGTATTATTTATTTAGGGAACACTTACGACCTAGCTTTTAACATGCAATTAAAACCTGGTAATCATAATTTCTTATGTTATCGTTTACAACAATTTCTTTTTTGTTAATTGCATGAGCTCATTTTGATAAGAAATTTGACATTCCTATGAATATGTAAACCTTAAAAATCTATTTAAAAAAACGGAATGATATCGTAGACAAAACAGCTGAAATTTATGTAGATAAAATCTGACAGCAGCCTCTTCCAGTCTATGGTGACGTCTTCTCAAGTTTTCCTGTTTTTCTTATATGTATACTAATTGGTACTCTTGGATACATAACTCAGAACATAAATTTTTGAGGGACTTTATTACCAAACACTGGAGTAAACTGTCTTCCTGGGATGATATCTGAGGAAACTAAATTTTTATCTTCAATATGCAATTACGTGCTATGAAAGAAAAAGATGAATCAGGTCACACTACATCTTTTTATCAAAGCAGCAGCCAGAAGAATTCCCGTGGAAGTTGGTAGAGTGTTTTGAGCAAACGTACTTGATCTTATGATTTATCAAGTCAGTGAAGAAGCGATTTTACTGAAGTAAAAGTGGACTCCAAAATCTCCTTTAAATTGTTTAAAAAAATACGTATTGTGAATTCACTCCCCTAGTATTTTCCTCGTTTTTTGTCGTTAATTTCTGGTGACGACAATTAGGAGTGGACGCTGTGTTTGGAGATCACGGAATCACTTTTTGGGGGACGTCCAGCAAAGAGACTCTCTTGTCCCATTATTCTTCTGCACAGTAATATACGAATTCACCAGCAGATTAACCACCTAACTCATCATCTGGTTCATGTATAACTGAACTCGGGTAGCTACAGATTGTCCATAGTAACGGATTTCCAAGAGGTGAAATCATAGAGGCCCCAAGGATATGTATTTAATCCTAGTAAAACTGGTATAGTCTTAAGACACTCATTACTGTAATTTTATTCATCACACCAGAAACTTCAAGTGTCGCTGGCAATAATCGCATGTTACTGGGAGCACTTCGGGGTTCATAGGCCATTAATACAATCTTCGAGGAAAAACTAATTAACGTATTGAGGATGGAAGAAAAAGTTATTTAAATGTCCACGATTCCTGGTAACTTCTCGCAAGGTGCTTTACCCTGTCTAGGCTAATTTATTTCTCGTTTACAACCTCATTTGAAGGCCGAAGGCTAAGTGAATGAGACGAACTCATGACACTAATAATTAAGAAATAACTCAACTGTTTACAAAGTCACTGTGTGACTTTGTAAATCGTCCAAATCGAACCGAAACGTAGTCGTAAGTTTCTCTCTCCTATGTGTGGGTTAGTAAGTTTATTCAGGTTAACGCAAATACAGTTACATAGATTTTTTATTATAAATATGTGGAAGTGTAAATGTTGTAGAAGTTAAACAACTCCTGGGGAATGAGGGGCCGTCAGGTTTGATCCATGAAAGAGGATGCTAGCTCCAATTACTTGGTGCAAAAGCCTTTAACTACCATCAAGGTACCTCACTGAAGGGGTACGGAGATTGGACACTAAACACTGAGCAATAGATGTGAAGCACAGAACACGAGACAACTGAATAAGACACCACACAAGAAACTGGGGACAAAGCACAAGACAAATTTATTGATATAGAGGACAGAACAATAAAACACTGTAACCAGAACACTGTGCAGGGAATCACTGAGAACAGAACACTGTGCAGTGAATCACTGAAAACAGAACACTGTGCAGTGAATCACTGAGAACAGAACACTGTGCAGTAAATCACTGAAAACAGAACACTGTGCAGTGAATAACTGAAAACAGAACACTGTGCAGAGAATCACTGAAAACAGAACACTGTGCAGTGAATCACTGAAAACAGAACACTGTACAGTGAATCACTGAAAACAGATCACTGTGCAGTGAATCATTGAAAACAGAACACTGTACAGTAACACACTTAAAAGTGGAACACTGGATCTGGAACACTGAACCTGAGAAACACGATATAGGAAACTAGAGAGAGAACACGAGATAATGATTATTTGTATAATCATCAGCAGCGGTTAATCCCGACTTGAATGAGAGGTAATCGGTTTTATCAAACAGATGGGAGATCAACATCTACATCTTGGAACAAGAGTCAGGAGATACTGTATAATGGATATGTAGAATTTTTTTAAAATTTCTCGAATTTAGAGCGTATAAAATTAAATAATATAATAAGTATTTATTATGGTGATAGTTAAACTGTCGAGAAATTTCGAGTCATGGGGAACCAACACCGCAGGAAGTGCGCAATAGAAATGGCGTAGTGGAAGAAAATACTGGAAAGTGTATTGGAGATAAATCTGGGCTCATCACATCTAATTAGAAGTGTATCGACGTAAATGGAAAACTGTGTAATAATTAAACGTTGAGGACTCTTAAATTAGTGAATTTCAAGAAACTGTCAGCCAGGAAAGAGCTGATAAATGGAATATAATTGACGACGCGTCGTCTGGGAAGGGAGACTGTCTCATGCATCAATTATGTAAGCTTCCCCATAATTAAACAATAGATAGTAACATTGGCCAATGTAGATATCTATTTGTTAGGGACGTGTTGAATATGACACAAGCAATAATTGTGGTAAGTTAATGTCTAAGATTTGGTATTTATAATTAGGGAGTGAATAATATAAAGTGATGAGAAATCGTAGCCAATCTATAATAGTAAATATTGTTTTCCAATTAACTTTTTCAGGAGGTCAAGACATTAAATATATTTATACAGTCCACAACCATAATTACCAATGTTACTGGTTTAAATTGAATAATCAATAATTATATTAGAGGTCCAACTTATGTGATTGTGGGAAGAGTGGGTGGGTATATAAGGAGAGACATCGTGCCACCTAGTGTCTCTAAAATCCCACCTATCTCCATATTTATGAAATAATTCAGGTCTGTTTATGTGAACCTCACTCATAATTTCTCACAGGATACATGAAAAAGGAAAGATAGACACTGAACACAGAAGTTACCAATGATAATATACCTTATTGATTATCAAGAAAACGGACAGAATTGTAATTTATTGATCTTATAAAGGAAACACTATACCGTATTAGTTAAACTGGTAGAGATACGCAGGATCTGACACTGTGAAGCCGAAAGCAGACCATGATTCTTCAGTAACACAGAAAATAGGACATACGATTCTGCATTAGTGAGGCAGCAAATACGGCACATGATTCTTCCAAGTGGACAGAGGAATGCGTATAAATAATAGGAAACAGAACAAAATAAATTGAACATGGCGACAGCACTTTCTGGTAAAGTAAAATAAGACATTTAGACACAGGAAAACCAATCTGCTGAGTTCCACAGTTCTACAATAAAATTAGGGAAACCATTTCCTCTCTAACATAGCATTGGGAAGCTATACCCACGTGTCCTAATTCACCCCTTAGTGTGTATTTGTGTGTTTGTTCAGGCCTGTGTGTTTGTCACAGTTTGCTGGTACACATTCACGTTCAATGAGTGTCATACTTGAACGAGTCAGAATGTCTTTATTCAGTAACTACCTGATTCTTCCTCCTCAAATATATATATATATATATATATATATATATATATATATATATATATATATATATATATATATATATATATATATATATATATATATATATATAAACTTTATTTCAAGACAAAATATAATGGGGGAGTAAAACAACATAGATAACAACTCAGAGCTACATGTCAAATACTTCGTCCAACTCCCCGGCAGTGGGCCGCGTGCCCAGAATACTGCAGACATTTCCCCTCTGGATCGCAACACTGAGTCTCTGAAAAAGGAAGCTGGTCGCCCTGTGGTCCTTGGTTTCTATGATGAGTTTTCGACCCAGCTCCTTGAGAAACTTTAGAGCACACTTGCCCCATGCTCCATGGGTCTCCGACCCTATTGGGATGAAGTTATAGCAAGAGGGAAGGTCTTCATATTTGCGGGTCTTCTGGGTCTCCCTGTGGCTGGCAGCTCCACCCCCTTCGGCTAAGGAGTGTGGCAGGTAGGTGTCTGCCAATGTGGCAGCACAGGTGTAGTCCCAAGCAATCTGCTTACCATCCTTCCAGGGTAGCATGGTGGCTCCATCAGGACGCTTTTGACTTCCATCAGACCTCTGCACTTGGGGTTCCCGTTGAGCTGGGCAACGGGCTGTGGCGAGGCTTCTCTTTATGATGTCATTGACCTCCTCATGTCTAGCATACTTCCCTTCTGATGTGTGACACTCTAGACCATGAAGTCCGAATTGATCAGCCGTCGCCCTGCCGCAAATACACCTATGTTCGGTGAATATGGGGGCGGCTAGGCGAAGAGCAACACCAATCCGAATGGCCTGTGGGTCGAGTCGAGTGCCCAGAGAGGAATTGGGAACAGCAAGAAGGAAATCTCCTGAGTGTGGTGCCTTCACCGCTAGGAGACGAGCTTTGTCCTTTCCTGAAGCGTTGGTGAGCATTGTGTTGGAATTTTTTTCCATGATCGGTTTGTCCCAGTGAGACTGTTTGTGCTCTTTGGAAGGAGCTGGTCTACTGGAGGAGTCTGCCAGGATGTACCACCGCACTGCTGCTTCAATGAACTTGGGGTCTTGAGCTCCCACCACACCTCTCAAACGTTCAGGGACAATCCTCTTGACTAATCCACAGGAGGCCAAACACGATGACAGAAATGCAGGTAACGCTACCTGCCTTGCTTTGCACCCTATACCTCCCAGTCGCACTGGGAGGGTTGCCTGCTCCCATTGCTGATCCTCTAGTGACAGATTCAGTGCCTTCTTGAAGGTTGATCTCAGGTGTGCGTCATACTCGTCAAGTGTTGGGTTTTCAAAAGAGGTGCGCACCTCAAGAAGTAAGTGAGTCTTGGCATAGTAAGACACCTTGTGAGGAGATACAGGGCATCATGGGCATCAAGATCACTTATTCTCTCCTCCATTCTTTTGAGGTCATTCACTTTGTCCTTGAGGACAGTGTCGATGGCGTGGTGACCAGCGGTGCTCCCAGGAGGGTACTGTTGGATGGAGTGATAGTAGTGACTTCTGGGAGGATTGTTTGCACCGCATTGAATATTTCCTGATTTGTTGTGATAATTTCACACTTTGAGGATTAAGGATGAGTCCTAAGGCTTCTCCCTGTGTCTTCACCCGTTGTAGGTCCTCTAACAAGGACTCCCCAGTACCTGCCAGAGTGCCATCATCCAGGTACCAGATGTTGAGCTCGCTGCATAGGCTGGAAGTTAGTTCTCTTACTGCCAAACAGAAGAGAAGTGGAGCGAGTGGATCACCCTGCTGAACACCCTCAGATGAGGGAATTTCATGTTCCCCAAACAAAAGAGTCGAGGGTTTGCTGTAGCCAGCTGAAATGAAGGGAAAGAGACTGGGGAACCGATCTCGAACGGCTGGCAAGACAACATCTCTCTTCACCATATTAAAGGCATTTCTAAAGTCAAGTTTGACTACGGCCTTGTCTTCTGATAGGTCCCTGATGTAGGCCCTTGCCGCATGAGCTGCGGCTTCACTGCCTTGAGAGACCCCAAAGCCCAGTTGGTGTAGCTGGAGTAAACTGGCAGCTTCTAGGCGAATGTTTCTTACTGCTGCTTTGGCAACTAGGCGGCGAAGGGTGTTACCAACAGCAATGGGTCTGATTCTCCCATCCTTCTTCTTCAAAGCGCATAATGAGGCTCCAAAAAAAAAAAAAGGTTTAATTTCTTCTGGGATTCGCCCAGCCAGGCAGTTGTTGACAAAAGTTGTTAATTCGGTGAGGAGAATAGGTTCGAGTCTCCGTCTGCCAGAGATCAGTGTTTGTGAATATTTCGCCTGCTCTTGCGAATTCCTAGCATTGTAAAAATCTCTAGTTGTGTCGATGCATGCAGGGGATGAGATGAAAAGCTGTAAGCCTCCTGCCTGAAAGCTGGCTGCCTTGGAATAACGTCTAGCGAAAGCTGGATGCCAAGGTATTGGACCAGTGTGGTACGGTCGGCAAGCACTGCGTACCTTGTCATGAGGTTCGTAGGTTCGAGTCTCCGTCGGCCAGAGATCAGTGTTTGTGAATATTTCGCCTGCTCTTGCGAATTCCTAGCATATATATATATATATATATATATATATATATATATATATATATATATATATATATATATATATATATATATATATATATATATATATATATATATGTCGTGCCGATTAGGTAAAACTTGCGATTTTGGCTTAAATAGCAACGCTCACCTTGCCATATAAGACAAGTGAAAATTTGTGTATGCAATAATTTCGCAAAATCATTCTGAACATAATGAAAAAATATATTTCATTGTGTTTGTTTATTATTAAATTAATTTTAAAGTATCTAAAATATATTTAGTTGAGTTAGGCTAAATTATATTGCGCTTGTTGTAATAAGGTTAGGTAGGTTTCAAAGTTTCTCTTGGTACAAAATTATAAATTCTTACATTAACATAAATGAAAAAATATATATTTAAAGGTATAAGGAAAATTTTAGAAAGGACTTAATTTTAGATGAGTTCTTGCTAATTGACCAGTTTTACCTAATCGGCACGACATATATATATATATATATATATATATATATATATATATATATATATATATATATATATATATATATATATATATATATATGTATATATATATATATAGTATATATATATGTATATATATACAAAAGGAATAAACATTCGAAGAAAAATAATGTTTGTAAAGGAACAAGCAAATCCGGATTGAATGAGAAAGCAAGTAATTGAGATTATTGGCTAAAAATGTAAGGCTTTTTAGAAATCTAAATTATGTGGTAACCGCGAAGACCATACTAACTATATACGGTTACAAAGAGAAAGTAAGAGAAAAATTAGAAATGCTAAATAGGAATTTAAATGACGAATTGCTTGCAACATCAAAGGTAACCCAAAAGAATACTTCAGATACGACAGAAGGAGAAAAAAAGGTAATAGCAACGACTGGACCTTTAATTAGCAATACAGAGAGACTGACAAACAACATGAGAAACATAACATGAATACTCAACAAAGCATTCCGGTCTGTATTTACAGCTGAACACGACACTAAAGTTCCCAGGCTGGAAGAAAAAAATGTTTTTGGGCCTGATTCTGACACTAAATATTTCCGAAATTGGCGGTCTTGACGTATTAAAATATTTGAAGGTGAGCGTTACCAAGTCAAGGGGACCCCATTAACTACCTGCTAAAGACACAGAAGGTTGATACCAATTCGATTACCCATTAATGACATTTTTAAGAAATCGTGAATAAAGTCACAATATCGTGGCTGGAATAACCCACAAATAAGGCTCACTAAGGAGGTTGAAACTTATGACGACGTTTCGCTCTGACTTGAACCATTAACCAGTCACACTGAAACAAGGAGGGAAGGAGGCCAGAATATAAACATGGGAGAGAACTGAGTGGGAGAACAAGGAGTAGTAGTAGTAGTCGTGGTGGTAACAGTAATAGTGGTAGAAGTAGCAATACAGCAGTGGTAGAGGTAGAAATTAGAAGATACAAGTAATAGTAGTAGAAAAAAATGGAAAAAATAATGGCAGAGAGTGTAGAAAGAGTAGAAGTAATAGTGGAGGGGGTCCATAAGAAGACGAGATTAGAGGAGCACTACAGGAGAGGAGAGGACAGAATCCTCTGCAGGAGAAAATCCCAATAGGACAGAACCCACTTAGGCAGAAGACAGGAAAGACAATAAAAACAGGAAAGGTGAAGAAGTAAACAGAGGATACAAAGGGGCATCTATTGAGAGAGAAAAAGGACAGAGGTTAATGCGCAGAATGATATGTATTAGGGAGGCTTCAACAAGACGCTGGAAGTTTAGAGAGTTCTGGCAGAGGACCAGTTAATAGGATGACTAGGATCTCTAACATGACAGAAAAGAGCATTGCTAGTGTCGCCAAGGCTAACACTTTTATGTGATTTTTAAGTCTATGAGAGAACAAGTTTCACTACTGTATTCTAGAGGACAGAAAGGGCAGGGCATGGAGTTAGACACCGGAAGCATCAGTGTCGGGTTGTGTATTGTTCAGTGAATATCTAATTCGTAGAGAGAGAGAGAGAGAGAGAGAGAGAGAGAGAGAGAGAGAGAACAGACAGACAGATAGACAGACAGACAGAAAGAGAAATCATTTGAATTTCCCACTGTCATCCAACTATGGTTATCGGCTTTTATGTTCTTCAATAGAGGGAATGTTCAGAAATAGCATAATTTATCTTTCATACTTATTCTCGGACGAATATTTCATACATAAATCGATAACCCATTTATCAATCATCGCCTCTGTTGCAACACTAGTTTAGAGCAGGCCGCACCTGCCTGTCCCAACTACTGGACCACTATGACAAGGTCCTGGATGCTCTAGAGGAAAAACAAGAGGCACATGTAGTATACACAGACTTTGCAAAAGTCTTCGACAAGTGCGACCATGGCGTAATAGCGCACAAAATAAGTGATAAAGGAATAACAGGAAACGTTGGAAGATGGATCTATAACTTCCTAACAAATAGAACACAATGAGTAATAGTAAACAGAGTAAAGTCTGAGGCGGCTACAGTAAAAAATCTGTTCCACAAGGCACAGTACTTGCCCCCATCCTGTTCCTTATCTTCATATCTGACATAGACGGATGTAAGCCACAGCACCGTGTCTTTCTTTGCGGATGATACATGAATTTGCATGACAGTGTCCTCCATGGAAGACACTGCAAGACTCCAGGAGGACATCAACCAAATCATTAAATGGGCTGCAGAAAACAATATGATGTTCAATGAAGAGAAATTTCAATTACTCCTACACAGAAAACTTAAGGAAATTAAAACTATATCGCAGTATAAGACAAATTTCAATCACACAATAGAGAAGAAAACTAATGTGAAGGACCTGGGAGTGATAATGTAAGAGGATCTCACTTTCAAGATCACAACAATGCATCTACCACATCTGCTAGAAAAATGAGAGGATGAATAATGAGAACCTTCAAAACTAGGGATGGTAAGCCCATCATCATTCTCTTCAGATCTCTTGTTCTCGCTAGGCTGGAATATTACTGTATGCTAACAGTACCTTTAAAGGCAGGTGAAATTACTGACCTGGGAAATGTACGAAGAATCTTCACTGCACTCATAAGTACGATAAAACACTAAAATTAGGGGAAACGGTTGAAGTTGTATTCCTTGAAACGCAGACGAGAAAGATACATGAAAATATACACATGGAAAATCCTAGAAGGATTAGTACCAAATTTGCACACGAAAATAACTCCCTACAAAAACAAAAGACTCGGCAGGCGGTGCAACATCCCCCAAATGAAAAGCAGAAGCGCCACGAGTGGGCTAAGAGACAACACAGTAAGTGTCAGGGGCCCAAGACTGTTCAACTGCCTTCCAGCATACATAAGGAGGATTACCAATAGACTCTTGGCGGTCTTCAAGAAGGAGCTGGACAGGCACATAAAATCAGTACCTGACCAGCCAGGCTGTGGTTCGTGTCGTCCACCGCAAGGCCTGGTCACAGACCGGGCCACATGGGCGTTGACCTCCGAAACCCTCTCCAGATATACTCAAGGTATTAAATACTGCCATGATACTTAAAGTAGGTGCTAGATCAGCAGGGCTGTGGTTCGTACGTTAGACTACGTGAGGCCAGCAGTACCAGCCTGGTTGATCAGGCCCTGATTCACCGGGAGGCCTGGTCGTGGACCGTGCCGCGGGGGCGCTGATCCCGGAATACCCTCCAGGTAGACTCCAAGTATGTTTGCTTAAGAATCTTTTTGAGTGACTTTCTATCGTGGAAAATTTGGAATTTTTAAATTGCTAGAATAATGGCAATATTAAGTGCTATTTTCCCATGTCCCATTATGTGACTTACCAAAGGTTGATTTGCTGAGGTTCACACTTAAATGATGTTTTCTAATCCTATCAAAAAGTTATCTTAGTCGATGGATATGGTCGTCCCAGGTGTCAGAAATGGTTCCAATGTCGTCTAAGTATGCTGCGTTCTTTCTAACCCATTAATGGATATATGGCTGGGTTTTTAAATTGTGGCAGTGATAATGTGCATGTCGAAAGGGGTTATGGTGTACTGATAATGACCCTATGGGACTACATAGGCTGATTTTTCCATCGTTTTACCATTTAAGGTTATTTATATTATTCATTAATCAAGTAGGGCTCACAATTTCATCCATGTGTGGAAGTGGGTAGACATATCCGCACTCCATCTTCTGGTTTCTTCACTTTTATACAAGGTAAAGTCCATGGACTTGTGACTTGTGGGCTGTTCCACCAAGCTATTATCACGTAAAGAGTTAATCTCATGTTGCAATAATAATAATAATAATAATAATAATAATAATAATAATAATATCTTTATTTCTACAAGTACATGTACAAGGTATACAGGCCCAGCTGACATCACTGACATACTACTATAAAGCAAGTCGCTTGTTATGCAGAGCATTTCGGGCAAATTAAGTCAGTTTCGTCCCAGGATGCGACCCACACCAGTCGACTAACACCCAGGTACCCATTTTACTGATGGGTTAACACAGACAACCGTGTAAAGAAACACGCCCAATGTTTCTACCCTCGCCGGGAATCTAACTCGGACACTGCACAATTTCGACGATTTGCACCTCATTTATGGCAGACATCAGTGAGCATGGATCCTCCTAACACTTGTGACTTGGACAGTCTCCACTAATGTATCCGGCTCAGCACTAGGGTCCGTGGGATTAGAGGAAGCTATAGTCATTATTGGGGAAGCGGTTCATTAAGCCCTTTTTATTTGGTTTAAGTGGTACATCTTATCCCTTGAAGAGTTGTCTAGAGGAGTAACAATGTAAATGAGGTCAGATGTCTTCTCCACAACCTGCAGAGGACCAACAAAGCAGAGATTCACGGCATGACCAGGCGTTGGTTCCTGGACCATGACAAACAAAGCAGAGATTCACGGCATGACCAGGCGATGGTTCCTGGACCATGACATTGTTTGTCAAATCTACTCTTCAGTTTTTTTCGTGTGCTTTTTTAAGATTGCTTTTGACAAAGTTTTCGATAAAGTGGAGATTTATCTTAGTCATCATGAGCATTCATTTTGATGTGACCTCCAAGCCAGCCGTCTTTTAGAACTTACAAAGGTCCTCTTACATTATGGGCGAACAACTTCTCGAAGGGGCTGTAGCTAGTGACTCCTGTACAGCTTCTCCATTACATAGTAGAGAAGGTAAGTACTTTTCCTAGTCCGTAGAAAAATGTAAGCCGTCAGTTCGCACCATGGTCTTTAGGGTTTAATGATACCTTTCAAGTACTCCCTGTTATTGAAAGAGATAAGCCAATATGTCACCGAAAAGGCGGATCATAACCTCAAGAAAAGTCTTTGCCGTGAAGTTAGACCCTTCGTTGCTATGTATAGTGCATGAGAGCCCCACTTGGCCAATGAATCTGAAATGTCTTTCAGTATGGCCTTGGTATTAATGGTGCGCTTTGGTACTTCCTAAGTGCATCTGCACGTTTTGTCAAGTATTGTAAACACATACAAATTACTCGACTTTGAGTCGTATATAAATGATTATGAGAACCGACAAGTTGATAAATTACATTCATGTGCAACAGTTTGGTATCTTTACTGTGGAAACGTTTCGCCACATAGTGGCTTCATCAGTCCAATACAAAATATAATGGTGAAGGTCAGAAGGAGTTTGAGGCAAACAGTCCCTCAGCTTGGTGTTAATGTAATCAGTCCATCAATCTTGATGGACTGATTACATCGACTCCAAACTCAGAAACTGATTACCTCAAACTCTTTTTGATCTTCACCATTGTTCTTTGTATTGACTGATGAAGCCACTATCAAGAGGTGATCAAATAGTTCCTCATCTACTGGTATAGGGCACATAGGCGCTGGTTTAATGAAAGATCTCCGGCTTCCTCACTACCTGGTAGTCATCAAAAGTGTTTGATTATTCACTAAACTGTTTCAGTCAATCTTAAAAGTCACCACAAACAAAAGTTATGAGCACTTAGTACCTAGAGCGAAATTTTTTAGGCACCACCATGGTATCTAGAGAATTACCTCCCTTCATCCCTTTACCTAGTATTACAATAATGAAAGACTGTTCGGGATAACAATAAAGTCTAAGATTTCAAATATTTAATATATATTATTATTAATATAAAAACATTCATATACTTCATATAAAAACAATCATACAATTTGTGTAAAAACATATTTATCTTTGGTATGCATATAAAGTCATAGTAAAAAGTAATACAATATCACAAATAAAATTATAAACTCAGTGCCAGTGTCATGTCGCTGCCATCTTCATGTGTCACGTAGGGCACTACCACACTTCGTCATGTGTCACGCAGGACACTACCACACCTCGTCATGTGTCACGAAGGACACTACCACACCTCGTCATGTGTCACGAAGGACACTACCACACCTCGTCATGTGTCACGAAGGACACTACCACACCTCGTCATGTGTCACGAAGGACACTACCACACCTCGTCATGTGTCACGCAGGACACTACCACACCTCGTCATGTGTCACGCAGGACACTACCACACCTCGTCATGATACACCTTCACTCCGTGTCCTCAGACACCCTTATCTCCGTATTATGGCATGCCTTCTCACGGGGTCCCACGACACCCGTTCTCTGTGTCACATGACACGCCCTCAGTGTCACCCGACACGCCTTCTCTACTGTGTCACAAGACATCCTTCTCTTTGTGCCATAAGACACCTTCGCTGTGTCACACGACACCTTTTCTGTGCCACATGGCACGCCCCTTGTATCACGAACACAATATCTAGGGAAACTTTGCACCGCGTCTTGACACACAACACCAAATACACGACTAATTGTGTCGTGCCACCGTCACAATCACCGGGTTCACACCCTGAACACAACGTGTCAGTCACCTGACACACCTGACAATCACCTGACAAAGCTCTCCGGGTACGCAACTCTGGGTACAATACTGAATACCTGACACAAACTCCGGGTAACAACACTCCGGGTAACACAACTCTGGTACAACAATTCCAGGTACAGTTTCAGGTACAACAGTACAGTGAACACTCTCCAGTTGGAGAGTCTGGTGTACACTCTCCAAGGTGCAGGGGAGAGTCTGTACACTCTCCACAGTGCAGGGGGAGAGTCCTGTGAACACTCCAGTAGGTGTTGGGAGAATCTGAAGGACACTCTACAGTTGGAGAGTCTGGTGTACACTGTCAGTCAAGCCGGTTCAGCAGTCCAACATTGGGTCTGATGACGTACCCAATGACTGCCGGCCGGCAGGTTAACTACCATAACTATCATGTTAGGTAGGAGGCCGCAACACCTAGTATTATGAAATTGCTTTATTTTAAAAAATGCATCTGTGGAGAAATTTCTCCAGGAGGGGGGTATTGAAGAACAATTGCGAGTGTAACACCACCAGACAAGGACGTGTGATATTCCTCAGCAATATTTCAAGCAAGACAGTTCTATTGACTGCGCAGTTAGGAACTGATTTATGTTCTATGCAGATTTATTATACACCCGGTAATGCTAGGGCTTTTTAGCCCAAACCAGTAAGTTATTCAGTATTCCTCTACTGAATACGTATATACAAATTGTCCCTAACAGCTCCGTGGTGGTAGAACACTGGGTCACGTCGGGGGATTTTTCTGGCCACAGCTGCAGAAAGATGACCCATCAACAAAGATAAGTACAGTGTTATCTGTTACTGTACCAGTTGATGTTCTACCAATGTAAAATTTACCACAGCATCCCTATATTCGGCTTCTGATACCGCTAAATTTAAAACAGAAGTCAAGGAAACGTCCCTCTTTAGCTCTTTTCCTTTGTCATTCCTCCGAGCATGGAAGTGGGAGCATTTGGTAGTTCTGCCACCCACGAATAGGAAGACCTAACCACTGGAGTTTCACTTGAATTCGTTACCCTGGCTTGCTGCCATCTGAAAACAAATTGTTTAACTCAGTGTGAGTCCGTCAGGGTACGCTTGGCATTCTCACCAATTTTCCACTTGCACATTGCCCTTATTACGAACTTAACTGGAATTATTTCAGGTGCAGAGCTTTCATTATCCGCAATTGGACTGGAACACAATTTGGAAAGAGGACCTCATTACCAATAATAATAATTCATCTTTCATAAGAAATTCTCCGATACTCTCACAGTTAAATAATCTTTATAATGTACATGAATTGTATACAATACCGACACGATGAAAATTACACATGTGCAACATCTGGGTATCTTTACTGTAGACGAAACGTCTACAATTAAGATACCCAGATGTTGCACATGTGTCTAATTTTCACTCTATAAAATTTTGCATCAACATAAACCCTTTATAATGAGAGAGAAATTCCTACCCAATAATATGACTTCAGTAGTTCATATTAGTTGGCTCTTGTGTTTTCCGATGTAGGAAGAACAATGTCTCTCATTAAAGAACAATAAGCACACGTATTCCTCATGGTGATGATTCACTCTTAATTATAGAATGGATCAATACAATCATCCACATCATTGAGAGAAACGATGATGTGTATTAAATGGGAGTTTTTACTTATAGGCTTCTGATTGTTGCATTTATTCGTGTTCCCAGACTTACCACTACATGAAGACGCGCTGGAGTTTGAAAGAAAATAGTTAGTTTCCAAGAGGTTTACCAGTTTCAGTTAATGATGCAGGTACATTGTTTAGAAATAAACGCAAGTCTGAACTTAGTCTCTAAGATGTAGTCAGGCAACATCATCTGCAGTCTCAATTAGATTAGTGTCAACTGCTGCCTTATATCACTTAGTAAAGATACTTGATTGGTGTCTAGCAAAATTCATATCAGACTGCCCAGATTGATGCCTCTTTACATTAAACTCTCCTCTATGTTGCGCTGGTATACAATGATACGCACTTAGAACTCCAGACTTAATAATGCTGTTATTCACAAAATCCTTATCACACCGGCTAGATGTACACTCTTTGGCCTTCCCACACAATAGTGTGTGAACCTAAGCTTGATCGATCACCGTAAAGCTGGGGCCTGATTCTCGAAAAAAAATCTCCTAAAGCTCTGCTTCAGAAAAAAAGTGGTACTAATGACACATTCTTGTTCACCAACACGCTCATCGCTGGTACAACGACACTGCTTCTTCTCTCCATCATATTCCTCCTTGGCAAAAGCAAGCTGCTTCCTAGTCTGTTCCCGTGGCCTGGTGGCTAAAGATCTCGCTTCACACGGCCATGTCTGGGCTCGATTCCCAGCGAGGGTAGAAACATTGGGAGTGTTTCTTTACACCGGTTGTCTATATTCCCCATCAGTAAAATGGGTACCTGGGTGTTAGTGGACTGGTGTGGGTCGCATCCTGGGACAAAACTGACCTAATTTTTCCTGAAATGCTATGCATAACAAGCGCCATTCTATATAGTAGTATGTTATTGATGTCAGTTAGGTCTGTATACCTTGTACATGTACTTGTAGTAAATAAAGATATTATTATTATTATTATTATTATTATTATTATTATTATTTAAGCGCAAGAGCAGCAGATTCGACTTGAATCGGCCCAGGTCTGCCGCCGCCTGCCTCCTCAACTGGTAAATGATGAAGGTACGGTGAGGCACTACCAGTTATTCAAAAGACTGGCCTTAACTGATCATTGTGCTTGTGTACTTAACGGCGTTAACACAGAACATAACTGATTTATATTGTTGGGTAAGAAGAATGCTGCAGAGATCGTTTAGATAAAGCTGGCAGTGAATATGACATCACATCATCAAACGCCTGACTTGCGCAGGTGGCACTATTTAAATGTCAAGCAGCAATAAAGGAACATATCCAAAAGCGTCAAACAGCAATAAAGAAATGCAACGAACACCAAAATGCTCTCAGACAGGTTCCTTTATCACGAACACAATTACTCTTAAAGGTTTGTTGTCCCTGGCCGTCCAAGATACCAGCACACGCATAATCAGAAGAGTAATCAAGAGAATGAAGATTAAAACATACACTAGATGTTACCTTTTGATTTACTATTTGTATTTCAACTTCCAAACCATTTTTCAATTATTTACGTTATTTTCAGAAAGTTTTTAAAATATTATAACATGAATGGGTTTAACGAGAAAGTATGAATATTCTCACTAGTTACAATTTTAGACGCTAATACAGAGGAAAATTCTGCTATTATTTTAACAGGTTCGAGGTTTGTGAGGATCTGAAGCTTCTAGGCAGCACCTAATTGCCAGGTAACTTATTCTGAGGCTTTTCCCTCATCCTGACTGGCAGACCTACAGCATAAACTAAGTTACCCTGAATCACTCAGTCGGACAGGCGATGAACAACAGACCTGTAATGTTTGATTGTTAATGCCATGCAAACAAAATGTGGTTAAATATGTTGCACTCGGACTAATAAAGTGTTCGGCTTACGCCTCAATAGAGTAGGTTACATTAGGTTAGGTTAGATTAGGCTAGGTCACGATTAGTTTACGTTATGCTTAGGGAGGGTTAGGTTTAGGTATGATTAACTAAGGAGAGATAGGTATGTGTGTGACTGTGTGTATGTGTACTCACCTATTTGTACTCTCCTAAATGTGGTTGCAGGGGTCGATTCATAGCTCCTGGCTCCGCCTCTTCACTGATCGCTACTAGGTCCTCTCTCTATGTATGGTTCCTGCCTCCACTACGTCACTTTCTAGGCTATTCCCCTTCCTGACAACTCTATGATTGAAGAAATACTTCCTAACATCCCTTTGACTCATTGGAGTCCTCAACTTCCAATTGTGACCCCTTATTTCTATATACCATCTCTGGAACATTCTGTCTTTGTCCACCTTGTCAATTCCTCACAGTATTTTATATGCCGTTATTATGTCTGCCCTAACTCTCCTGTCCTCCAGTGTCGTCAGGTCGATTTCCTTTAACCTTTCTTCGTAAGACAATCCCTTTAGCTCTGGGACTAGTCGTATTGCAAACCTTTGCACTTTCTCTAATTTTTTGAAGTGCTTGACCAGGTGTGGGTTCCAAACTGGTGCTGCATACTCCATTATGGGTCTGACGTACACAGTGTACAGTGCCTTGAACGATTCCTAACTAAGGTATCGGAACGCTATTCTCAGGTTTGCCAGGCGCCCATATACTGCACCAGTATATGGTGAGTGAGGTTTGCAGTCCTTGGCCACCTTGCTGTCTTCTTTGCCCTTCTCCGATCCTCATGACTTTGCATTTGGCAGGGTTAAATTCAAGGAGCCAGTTGCTGGACCTGGTTTGTAGCCTGTCCAAGTGTTTTTGTAGTCCTGCCTGATTCTCATCCGATTTAATTCTCCTCATTAACTTCACATCTGCAAACAGGGACACTTCTTAGTCTATCCCTTCGGTCATGTCATTTACATATACCAAAAACGGAACAGGTCCTAGGACTGACCACTGTGGAAGCCCGTTCGTCACAGACGCCCACTCTGACACCTCTTCAAGTAGAATGACTCACTGTTGCCTCCCTGTCAGGTATTCTCTGATCCACTTCAGTGCCTTTCCTGTTATGCGTGCCTTATCCTCTATCTTTTGCACTAATCTCTTGTGAGGAACTGTTTCGAAGGCCTTCTTGCATTCCAAGAAAATGCAGTCTATCCACCCCTATCTCTAGTATCCTACTTCCGTTACCTTCTCATAAAACTTTAGTAGGTTTGTGAAACAGGATTTTCCTTCCCAGAAACCATGCTTGTTGTCGTTTATAAACTTGTTTCTTTCTAGGTGCTTCACCACTCTCCTCTTGATAATCTTCTCCATGACTTTGTATACTATACACGTCAGTAACACTGGTCTGTAGTTTAATGAATAGTGTCTGACTCCTTTCTTAAAACTTGGACTACATTTGCCATCTTCCACACCTCAGGTAGTTGCCCAGTTTCAATGGATGTGTTGAAGATATTTGTTAGTGGCACACACAGCATCTCTGCTCCCTCTCTAAGGACCCACGGAGAGATGTCAGGTCCCACCGCCTTTGAGGTATCAAGTTCACATGGCAGCTTCTTCACCTCCTCCTTGGTTCTGTGTATTTCGTCCAGCACTTGTTGGTATACCTCCCTATTCTGACTTCTTGGAGTCCTTCCTGTCTCCACTGTAAATACTTCTTAAACTCTCATGTTGAGCTCCTCACATACTTCTTGGTCGTTTCTCGTGAACTCCCCACCTTCCTTCCTCAGCCTGATTACCTGTCGCTGAGCCTCCCTTCTTATCTGTGCATATTCGTTTCTGGCTCTTCTGCTAATCTCTTTATTTTCCTGGGTCCTTTGTCTTCTGTACTTTTTTCATTCTCTAGCGCACTTAGTTTTTGCCTCCCTACACTCTTGGGTGAACCAATTACTCATTCTGGTCTTCCCATTATTTATGTTTTCCTTGTGAACAAACCTCTCCTCTGCCTCCTTGTATTTTGTTGTCACATAGTCCATCATTTTTTTCTGGCTTTCCTGCCAATTCTCTTTCCCACTGAACGTCTTGCAGGAAATTCCTCATGCTTGTGTAGTCCCTCCCTTTGTAGTTTGGCTTCTTCCGTTATATTCCTGCTACCCTCTCCACTTGTAGCTCAACTATGTATTTAAAGCTCAGAACCACATGAACACTAGCTCAACGGGTCCTTTCGAACGTGATGTCTTCGATGTCCGAACTACTCAGGGTGAATACTAGGTCCAGTCTTTTTGGTCCATCCCCACCTCTCTCTCTGGTAGTGTCCATAATATGTTGATGCATGTGTGTGTGTATGTGTGTGTGTGTGTGTGGTGTGTGTGTGGGCTGTGTGTGGGGTGTGTGTGGGGTGGGTGGTGTGTGTAGTGTGTGTGTGTGCGTGGTGTGTGTGTAGGGTGTGTGTGGGGTGTGTAGGGTGTGTGTGTGGTGGGTGGTGTGTGTGGTGGGTGGTGTGTGTTTGGTGGGTGGTGTGTGTGTGGTGTGTGTGTGTGTGTTTGTGTGTGTGTTTGTGTGTGTGTGGTGTGTTTGTGTGTGGTGTGTGTGTGTGGTGTGTGTGGGTGTATGTGTGTGTGTGTGGGTGTGTGTGGGTGTATGTGTGTATGTGTGTGTGTGTGTGTGTGTGTGGTGGGTGGTGTGTGTATGTGTGGTGTGTGTGTGTGTGTGTGTGTGTGTGGTGGGTGGTGTGTGTGTGTGTGTGGGTGGTGTGTGTGTGTGTGTGTGTGTGTGTGTGTGGTGTGTGTGTGTGTGGTGGGTGGTGTGGGTGGTGTGTGTGTGGTGGGTGGTGTGTGTATGTGTGGTGTGTGTGTGTGTGTGTGTGTGGTGGTGGTGTGTGTGTGTGTGGCTGGTGTGTGTGTGTGTGTGTGTGTGTGTGTGTGTGTGTGTGTGTGTGGTGGTGTGGTGTGTGTGTGTGTGGTGTGTGGTGTGTGTAGGGGAGGACAGGATAGGGCAACCGATAAGTAAATCATGTCTGGTGATCTAAAAATATGCTGTGTTAATATTCTCTTACTTCAACGTGTACTAACGAGGAGAGGGAGAGGGAGAGGGAGAGGGAGAGGCAGAGGCAGAGGGAGATGGAGAGGGAGAGGGAGAGGCAGAAATTTACAGCAACACCATCTCATTGTGCAAGGCTTGGGAGGGTAGAGGCAGGAAGGAAGGGAGGAATAAGGGAGAAGCAGATGAGGGAGAAGTGCGAGAACACAAGGAGAGGATAAGAATAGGTGGATCAGGTAAGTAATGAAGGAGTGAGGGAATAGATAAGGCAGGAAGAGTAATCAAGAAGTATGCGAGGTTAGGATTAGATGATGGAAGGGAAGGTGAAGCAGTAGCATATGAGAATGAAGTAGATGATGGAAGGGAAGGTGAAACAGTAGCAGATGATCATGAAGTAGATGATGGAAGGAAGGTGAAGCAGTAGTAGATGACCATGAAACGGGACGTTAAAAAGGGTATAATAAAAGCTAAACGGGACTATGAAATTAAAGTTGCTAGGGATTCAAAAACTAACCCATAAAGTTTTTTCCAGGTTTATAGAACAAAAGTTAGGGATAAGATAGGTCCTCTTAAAAATTACTCTGGGTATCTTACTGACAAGGAGAATGATATGTGCTCTATTTTTAATAATTATTTTCTCTCGGTTTTCACACAGGAAGACATTAATAATATCCCAATAAATAATTTTTATAGTGTCCCTGAAGAAGATAAATTATGTAATATCACAGTCACTAGCGAAATGGTTATGAAACAAGAAGACCGACTGAAACAAAATAAATCGCCAGGTCCTGATGAGCTTTTTGCAAGGGTTCTTAAGGAATGCAAAATGGAACTCTGTGAACCAATATCTAACATTTTTAATTTATCTCTTCAAACAGGTGTAGTGTCTGATATGTGGAAGATGGCTAATGTAATTCCTATTTTTAAAGCAGGGGACAAGTCACTACCGTTAAATTACCGCCCAATAAGCCTGACCTCAATTGTAGACAAATTACTAGAGTCAATTATAGCTGATATTATTAGAAGCCATCTAGATAACCATAATTTGATTAATGATACTCAGCATGGATTCACGAGGGGGCGTTCCTGCCTATCTAATTTATTAACCTTCATTAGTAAAGCTTTTGAGGCTGTTGATCACGATAAAGAATTCGATATTGTTTATTTAGATTTTAGTAAGGCTTTTGATAGAGTACCGCACCTGAGACTGTTAAAGAAAGTGGCAGCTCATGGCATTGGGGGAAAAGTGCTGTCATAGATCGAGTCATGGCTCACCAATAGGAAGCAGAGAGTGTGCATAAATGGGGTTAAATCTGAGTGTGGATCTGTAACAAGTGGTGTTCCACATTGATCAGTCTTAGGCCCGTTGTTGTTTATAATATATATCAATGACCTTGATGAGGGAATTACTAGTGATATGAGCAAATTCGCTGATGACACGAAGATAGGTAGGATAATTGATTCAAACGTAGATGTCAGGGAACTTCAGGAGGATTTAGACAAACTCAATTCCTGGTCAGAAAATTGGTAGATGCAGTTCAGTGTAGATAAATGCAAGGTTCTGAAGCTCGGGAGTGTCCATGACCCAAGCACTTATAAGTTAAATAACGTAGAACATAGCCATACACATTGCGAGGACTTAGGGGTGATGGTAAGCAGCAACCTTAAACCAAGACAGCAATGCCTAAGCGTACGTAATAAGGCAAACAGATTACTGGGATTTATATCAAGAAGTGCAAGCAACAGAAGTCCAGAGGTTAGTTGGTGAGGTAGTATTAGGTTAGGGAACAGTAGGTGAGGGAGTAGTAGGTGAGGGAGTAGTTGGTGAGGTAGTAGTAGGTTAGGGAGCAGTAGATGAGGTAGTAGTAGGTGAGATAGTAGTAGGTGAGATAGAAGTAGGTGAGAGAATAGTAGGTGAGGGAGTAGTAGGTGAGAGAGTAGTAGATGAGGGAGTAGTAGGTGAGATAGTAGTAGGTGAGGGAGTAGTAGGTGAGGGAGTAGTAGGTGAGGGAGTAGTAGGTGAGGGAGTAGTAGGTGAGATAATAGTAGGTGAGATAGTAGTAGGTGAGATAGTAGTAGGTGAGATAGTAGTAGGTGAGATAGTAGTAGGTGAGGGAGTAGTAGGTGAGGGAGTAGTAGGTGAGATAGTAGTAAGTGAGGGAGTAGTAGGTGAGGGAGTAGTAGGTGAGATAGTAGTAGGTGAGGGAGCAGTAGGTGAGGGAGTAGTAGGTGAGATAGTAGTAGGTGAGGGAGTAGTAGGTGAGATAGTAGTAGGTGAGGGAGTAGTAGGTGAGATAGTAGTAGGTGATATAGTAGTAGGTGAGGGAGTAGTAGTGAGGGAGTAGTAGGTGAGATAGTAGTAGGTGAGATAGTTGTTGGTGAGATAGTAGTAGGTGAGGGAGCAGTAGGTGAGATAGTAGTAGGTGAGGGAGTAGTAGGTGAGATAGTAGTAGGTGAGGGAACAGTAAGTTAGGGAGTAGTAGGTGAGAGGGTAGTAGGTGAGGTAGTAGTAGGTGCAGGAGTAATGGAGGGAGTAGTAGGTGAGGGAGGGATAAATGAAAGATGTGAGGGAGTTGATGATAATGTGTAAGAGGGAGAAGAGTAAGAACAAAGAGGAGGGGACGGGCGAGGAGAGTGGTAGGAGGAAGAACGAGGTAGGAGAATAAGAGGAAAAATAAATGAGAGGATGGGGAAGGTTGAAAGGGAAGATGGAAAGAGAGGTTTCTGGTAGAAGAGAAGAGAATAGGAATACTGAGGAGAAAAGACACTTTTTTCAAAGTTCTCTGACAAAAAAAAAATTTGTAGTGATAATCGTCGTGGATAAAGACTTAAGAGACCAGAGTTCCAGTGTGATGCACACAGCGAGACGTCTATATCACAATCCAAATATTTTTTTCATGAATGAGCCTCAAAACCCTGTCAATGTATGCTAGATTTTTGACATAACCCTAACTCCACTAGACTTTGAGAAGACAAACAGAATGCAGATGTAGTATATATACACTGATTTTGCAAAAGCCTTTGACAAGTGCGATCATGGTGTAATAGCACACAAAATTCATGCTAAACGGATAACTGGCAAAGTGGGCAGATAGATCTTCAACTTTCTAACCAATCGAACACAAAGAGTAGTGGTAAATAGAGTTAAATCGGAAGCTGTCATAGTGA
Source organism: Cherax destructor (assembly GCA_009830355.1). NCBI lineage: Eukaryota > Metazoa > Arthropoda > Malacostraca > Decapoda > Parastacidae > Cherax > Cherax destructor. Next base: position 106,180 of record WNWK01001555.1, read on the forward strand.
AGAGCTTTGTTCCACAAGGCACAGTACTCGTCCCCATCCTGTTCCTCATCTTCATATCAGACATAGACAGAGATGTAAACAGTATCAACCTATGCAGACGATACTAGGATCTGTATGAGAGTGTCATCCATTGAGGACACGGTAAATCTCCAAGAAGATATAAACCAAGTTTTCCAATGGGCAACGGAGAACAAATTGATGTTCAATGAAGACAAATTCCAACTACTCCGTTATGGAAAACTGGAGGAAATAATAGCTAGGACTGAGTATACTACAAACTCTAATCACACAATAGAGCGGAAAAGTAATGTGAAGGACCTGGGAGTGGTAATGTCTGAGGATCTCACCTTTAAGGATCACAACAGTGCCACCATCACATCTGCGAGGAAAATAGTTGGTTGGATAATGAGAACGTTCAAATCAAGAGATGTCAAGCCAATGATGATCCTTTTTAAATAACTTGTTCTGTCAAGGCTGAAATACTGCTGTCCATTAACATCCCCATTCAAGGCAGGTGAAATCGCAGATCTAGAGAATGTACAGAGAACCTTTACTGCATATATAAGTTCCGTCAAATACCCTAACTCTGGGAATGCTTGGAAACACTTGACGTGCACTCACTGGAGCGCAGGCGAGAGAGATACATCATAATCTACACCTGGAATATCCTAGAGGGACTAGTCCTAAATCTGCACACAGAAATCACTCCTTCGAAATCGAAATCAAAAGACTTGGCAGGCGATGCAACATACCCCTAATGAAAAATCCGGGCGCCATTAGTACACTAAGAGAAGACACAATATGTCTCCTGGGCCCAAAACTGTTCAACAGCTTCCCACCAGTCATAAGGCGAATTACCAATAGACCCCTGGCTGCCTTCAAGAGGGAGCTGAACAGATACCTAAAGTCAGTGCCGGATCACCTGGGCTGTGGTTCGTACGTTGGACTACATGCGGCCAGCAGTAACAGCCTAGTTGATAAGGCCCTGATCCACCGGCAAACCTGATCATGGACAGCTCCGCGGGGGCGTTCATCTCCGAAATACCACCCAGGTAGTTAGATTGTGTATGTGTAGTGAGAGATATATTTTATCCCAATTTTAGGGATTAATGTATTCTTGCCTGGTGAACATGTTACGTGCGGCCTTAATGAACATTATGTAGCCGATCCATCAACTTAGAGCGGATGAGACTAGAACTCATGGCTGACGACTCCCAAAACTCGCAGGCCAGTATGCTTAACCAGTGACCCATGCCGCCCTGGCATGATTTATTTGCGGTATTATTTTGATTTCCTGAGTCAAGTAGTCGACAGGCTTTAAATCCCATTAACCAACTTCCTGTTAGCATCACCTCGGTTTTGGCTGGTCAAAAATCTAAAGATTTTGAAGCAGGTAGAATACATCAGTTCTCTGATCAATTCTAGAATCAAGGGCATGAAAGTCATGACAAACTCACTTGTTGACACAAGGTGACACTTGCACTCGGTTCACTGTGTCATTGACTACAGTGCGCTAGTCTTGACCAACACATCCAACACAAACAATTGCATGGAAGTAGCACCAAATCATAATCTTTTTAATTACTTCATCTAACCATAGCATACTATCATAGGCTAGAAGCTCGGCGTCCTGTTTTCCGCCGAAGTTAAATATTTAAACTTCTTTATAGAAGACAAAATGTTTTGTTGGAAAGAGATTCTCTGACGACAAAAAGCAACGTCCTCAGTTTCCTGTAAGAGTCCATAAATCTTCACATATAACACATTGATGAGATTAGGCACTAAAATTAATTTATAATAGATAACTGCTGGTAACAACTAAGACCAGACTCAGCCATTTTTGTTATTATACTGAGCTAGCCATCCTTCCCCCACCTCTCCACTCAACACATTTCCTCGGCGTCACAATGACCCAGCTTCTAGCAGGGTTGCCAGGTGACACTTCCACAAACTAACAAGAAACTAAATGTTTTTCGGTGGCTGCGCGAAACTAGGAAGGCATCCCCGTATTCCATAATTCCCAGTCTCTTGTGCAACATTGCACACGATTTTAACGCTGCAGAGTGCGGCATAAGTCGATAATGTAGTTCAATATTTGTGTTAAAGATCTGAGTGGAATCAGAAGAGGAACTCGTAACTCGTCATATGAAAGCTAATATACGGTCTAAATCTAATTCAGACATTTCAAAGAGACCGAGAGATCAGTATCATAAAATACACAAGGACATTAAGCTTGAAGCCGCTCAGACGTTCCGTTATTACGTTATTAGCTTGAAGCTAATCAGATGCAGCACTCAGAAATTATTGCAAGAAATGCAGTTCTCAATTTTTCCAATTTCTTCCACAAAAAGCGAACTGGGATGAACAGTCTAAAATCCATCTAAACTTTTCTGTAAGTAAGAGTGAAGGAACAGATATGCTCTAGGCATATTACACAACATTAAGTTGATTTATCCAGGATAACCAAATCAAGTCAAACACTGTGACTAAATTTCAGATCAGAAGAGACATTCTCCAATTATTTCACAGAAACTAATTTGATTAATAACATTGGCACATGACAGCTTACTCAACCTAACATCAAGAGATTATTCCCCTTGAGGGAAACACATCAGCTCTAAACCAGAGGATGATGCATTTTCCAGTTATTACACGGAGTCCGACCAAAGTTGTGCCTACACAACCTAACCCACGACACGACCCGTCTATTTTATACGATGCATCAGTCACTGAGGATTGATGTTGTTTAGATTTGTTATATTGTAATCAGAATATAGCTCTAAATCGTAGGTGTCATATAGAGCCTGTGGAATGGGAGGCATTCAAAATAATTCCAGTTCCTTAGAACAAGAGCCCCACAGTATTCACAGGGAAAACAGCATGGGAATGGCATATGTAGCAGTGTGTACAGGGCACCATGCATGGTCTAGGTAGCAGTATGCACAAGGTGCCATGCATAGCCTAAGTAGCAGTGTGTACAGGGCGCTAGGCATGGCCTATGTAGCAATGTGAACAGGGGGCTATGCATGTCCTATGTAGCAGTGTGCACAAGGCGCCACGTATGGCCTATGTAGCAGTGTGTATAGTGCGCCACGCATGGCCTATGTAGCAGTGTGTACAGGGCGCCATGCATGGCCTATGTAGCAGTGTGTACAGGGCGCCACGCATGCCCTATGTAGCAGTGTGTACAGGGCGCCATGCATGGCCTATGTAGCAGTGTTTCAGGAACGGGAAATCCTGTGTCACAAACCTACTGGAGTTCTATGACAGGTTGACAGCAGTAAGACAAGAGAGGGGTGGGTAGATTGCATTTTCTTGGACTGTAAGAAGGCGTTTGACACAGTTCCACACAAGAGATTAGTGCAAAAGCTGGAGGACCAGGCAGGTATAACAGGGAGGGCACTCCAATGGATCAGGAAATACCTGTCAGAAAGACAGCAGCGAGTCACGGTACGTGGCGAGGTGTCAGAGTGGGCGCCTATGACGAGTGGGGTTCCACAGGGGTCAGTCCTAGGACAGGTGCTGTTTCTGGTATTTGTGAACGACATGACGGAAGGAATAGACTCCGAAGTGTCCCTGTCTGCAGATGATGTGAAGTTGATGAGAAGAATTCAATCGGACGAGGACCAGGCAGAACTACAAAGGGATCTGTACAGGTTGCAAGCCTGGTCCAGCAATTGGCTCCTGGAGTTCAACCCCACCATGTGCAAAGTCATGAAGATTGGGGAAGGGCAAAGAAGACCGCAGGAGTACAGTCTAGGGGGCCAGAGACTACAAACCTCACTCAAGGAAAAAAATCTTGGGGTGAGTATAACACCAGGCACATCTCCTGAGGCGCACATCAACCAAATAACTGCTGCAGCATATGGGCGTCTAGCAAACCTAAGAACAGCATACCGACATCTTAATAAGGAATCGTTCAGTACCCTGTACACTGTGTACGTTAGGCCCATATTGGAGTATGCAGCACCAATTTGGAACCCACACCTAGCCAAGCACGTAAATATACTAGAGAAAGTGCAAAGGTTTGCAACAATACTAGTCCCGGAGATAAGGGGTATGTCCTACGAGGAGAGGTTAAGGGAAATCGATCTGACGACACTGGAGGACAGGAGGGATAGGGGGCACATGATAACGACATATAAAATATTGAGAGGAATTGACAAGGTGGACAGAGACAGAATGTTCCAGAAATGGGACTCAACAACAAGGGGACACAGTTGGAAGTTGAAGACTCAGATGAATCACAGGGATGTTAGGAAGAATTTCTTCAGTCACAGGGTGGTCAGGAAGTGGAATAGTTTGGGAAGCGATATAGTGGAAGCAGGATCCATTCATAGCTTTAAGAAGAGGTATGATAAAGAACATGGCGCAGGGAGAGTGACCCAGTAGCTGCCAGTGAAGAGGAGAGGCCAGGAGCTATGTATCGACCCCTGCAACCACAACTAGGTGAGTACAACTAGGTGAGTGTACAGGGCGCCATGCCTGGCCTTTGTAGCAGTGTGTACAGGGCGTCACGTATGGCCTATGAAGCAGTGTGCACAGGGCGCCATGCATGGCTTATGTAGCAGTGTACAGGGCGCCATGCATTGCCTATGTAGCAGTGTGTACAGGGCGCAATGCATGGCCTATCTAGCAGTGTGTACAGGGCGCCATGCATGGCCTATCTAGCAGTGTGTACAGGGCGCCACGTATGGCCTATGTAGCAGTGTGCACAGGGCGCCATGCATGGCCTATGTAGCAGTGTACAGGGCGCCATGCATGGCCTATGTAGCAGTGTACAGGGCGCCATGCATGGCCTATGTAGCAGTGTACAGGGCGCCATGCATGGCCTATGTAGCAGTGTACAGGGCGCCATGCATGGCCTATGTAGCAGTGTACAGGGCGCCATGCATGGCCTATGTAGCAGTGTACAGGGCGCCATGCATGGCCTATGTAGCAGTGTGTACAGGGCGCCACGCATGGCCTATGTAACAGTGTGCACAGAGAGCCACAGGGCACCCATAAATATCAAAATTAATTCAAAAATACTTGATATTAAGATACACTAGCATTTAGGGTTTGAAGTTGATCGGAAGACAATTCCGATCATCTTCATGGGAAACAATTTGCTTAATAAAATTGGCAAATTTAAACTTACACAGCTCAGTGTGGGTAACAAGTTGTTTTAATAAAGACCATCAATGGTAAAAATTTTGAAGCCTGTCAAAAAAAAAGTATTTCTTTGTTAATTAATCCGCATTCATTAGTTATTGTCTAAAAATATAATATCACAATTTATTCAGTGAAATTGGTAAATTGGGACTGATGGCACCTAATGGCGGCATGAACCTTGTGTTCAGGACACCACATCAGTGTTGACGGTTTGAAGCCGATCAGAGGAGTCATTCTTCAGTTATGGTTTGGATTTCAACGTTTCAAAGATTTTTTGTACTATATTACTGCAACAACAAATTTGGCAGCACTCAAACACTTAAAATTCCACGCTATTTTACACAAAATTCCACGCTATTTTACACAAAATCGTCAGACCTGCAACTACACTTCTGAATTTCACTCTCTGGCGTTATCATATTGTTTTTTTTTTTTGTAATCTCTGAACGTTTTAAGCAGCGCCATTGAGAATTCTTCATGGATTCTGGGAATAAGTTTATCAACGTTGGTTATAGGACACGCTAATAAGCTAATTGTTCCAAGAATTTGGCCCTCGTTACCGTACACAAGTTTTGAAAAGTTGAAGCCTACTGGAAGAGGCGTTCTCGAGTTATCAGCAAAATTAAAACGAAAAGTTAGGGGAAGAAAAAAAAGAAAAATAATTCAGGCAACCTCTTGAAGGTATCCCTCCGAGGATATCTTGAAGGTATCCCTCCGAGGATATCTTGAAGGTATACCTCCGAGGATATCTTAAAGGTATCCCTCCGAGGATATCTTGAAGGTATCCTTCCGAGGATATCTTCAAGGTATCCTCCGAGGGATATCTTGAAGGTATACCTCCGAGGATATCTTCAAGGTATCCCACCGAGGATATCTTGAAGGTATCCCTCTGAGGATATCTTGAAGGTATCCCTACGAGGATATCTTGAAGGTATGCCTCCGAGGATACATAATGAGGGAGGCGGACGGGAAGCACAGACAAAACATGAGAACATGTGTTTCACAATGTAATCCTGCCAGTCTGTACACTTATATAGATCATTGTGTAAAACCGGATGTTAAATACCACACGTAGACTACCTGAAGCAGACTTTCTGGTTTTGTTTAATCAGGCTGTTGGTGCCCTCTGCCAGAGCAGTCACTACAGCCAGTCTACCAAGTTTAGGGAAACTTGGATACAGATCAACTTATCACATATTATCATTTTCTCTGCACTTAAGTGTAACCCACCTCCACTTATATAAATATTGACCTCCTAATTTATCAGAACTATAATCAAAGCGCAAATTATGTGTATATATTCAATATACGAATAATTATGAACAAATATATAAATTGCAGTGTCGCTATCAGTGCCTTTATTAGTGTAATTTGTAAAGGATACCATAATATTTAATGCCATTATATCTTCAATAACTGTTTGAAATTATTCTGAACTTCAGTGATGGCAAGTACTAAAAATATATTAATATTACCTTACCAGGTGCTGCATGAACTCATTAAGTTTATTAAGTACTATAACGAACTTTGTACACTTTTGTCCGTGTACCTAATTTTCTGTAGTGCACTAGGTACACCTCTATATCTTTGTTAATTCTTAAGTACATTAGTTAACTAAATACACCTTTTTTTTTCCTTACAAATAATCCGCATTACACAGAGGTACATTATGTCGATGTTTTGGTCCTGCCTTGATTATTGTCAGGTGTTTGTATTGTGCTGGCGAATTGGCGCCTTTAACTACTACTACAGTCTTGCAGGTGATAAGCCATAACCCTAATTGAAATTGAAATTGACAATTCGTCTATGTGCCAACTTGCCTTATCATATTCAGTCATGTGGAATTATATGCCAAACATCATTGTCATAAAATGTCATTGGAGCTAACCTTGGGAAGCTTTGGAAATAGGTTGGATGATTGTCATTGTGTGAGTGGTTGGATGTGTTGGCTGGATGGCTGGCTGGCTGGCTGGTTGTCTGGCTGGTTGTCTGGCTGGCTAGCTGGCTGGTGTGGGCCCAGTGAGTCAGTAATCCTGCATGCTTATGTTTTTATGTCACTGCCTGTAATCATAGATTTTCTCGGGACAATGGCTGCAGTTCCAATGCATACAGGATTTATATAATGCCTGCAATTGTTATTCTTTTGTTTAGAAGATAATAGCCAACCATCATGACTTAACGAGCAAAATGAGTGAATATCTAAATCGTTGATGGATGGAGTGAGTGAATTATAAAAGTAAAATCTAACGAATGTGATTATCCTTTTCACATTCTTCGTCAGAGGGAATGATCAGTAATAACATGTGAAAGGAAAAACTTTCGTTTTTCCTTTTGGGTCACCCTGCCTAGGTGGGATACGGCCTAAATGCTAATTTTCTTAAGGAGGAAGGCAAAAGAGTCATCAGGATAACTAGGGATCCCAGGCCAGCTAGTTTTCTGTTCCTGCGACTCAGCGCTGCTATTCAGAGGGGTAATGCCTGCTGTATCTTGGGCACGCGCCCCAGCTCTGAGGAGCTGGATGAGAGTTTCGCATTATAATCAGTGACAAACATGTAACAATATGTACTAGACATGTATCTCTCACACCTCATGTACTGTATAGGCCATCTTTATATCAACAATGTATATCATAAATATGTTCTACTCGCTGTAATGTGTACTCGCCTTTAATGTATATACAATGAGTTATGCTTATTTTTTTTAATTAATTTCAAGAGTATCTTTTTATTTGAGGTGTTAAACCTGTGTTAGACAACAGAACCAAAATACTCTTTAGGACAAGTTTAATGGAAAGCTTCCTGGTCACTGTATCTGCATAAGATTAAGAAAAACTTAAGCTAATCGGAAAGTTTCCCGGGGAGAAGCAAGGCTTAGCAGCATAGCTCTTGAGCTGGGCAATGCTTTTTTGATAGACCTATGTGTCAGCGTCTCTGCAATACTATCATCTCCTGCAACTTTGTGTGACCTTGTTGCAGAACTCAGGTACGTCTTAAAGCAACGGTGTTTGAAGCGAATAATTTCAGCGAAGATCATTTGCGTTTTCCTACAATCCATTAGCTGTTTCTCTGTGTTGCTGTGTTGCACGCAAGCATTGCTAAGATCGTCCATGTTGCATGGAAATGCAAATTCATAGTTTTGTAACCAAAATAAATATTGAAACTGATCTAAGCTGGAATTTTGACCTTCAATGTGCGCATTACTGAACAATGTATGAACCAGTGACAATGTATGAACCAGTGACAATGTATGAACCAGTGACAATGTATGAACCAGTGACAATGCATGAACCAGTGACAATGCATGAACCAGTGACACTGAACCAGTAACAATGCATGAATCCGAGACATTGAGCCAGTGACAATGTATGAACCAGTGACAATGTATGAACCAGTGACAACGTATGAACCAGTGACAATGCATGAACCAGTGACACTGAACCAGTAACAATGTATGAATCCGAGACATTGAGCCAGTGACAATGTATGAACCAGTGGCAATGTATGAACCAGTGGCAATGTATGAACCAGTAACAATGTATGAACCAGTGGCATTGAACCAGTGAGAATGTATGAACCAGTGAGAATGTATGAACCAGTAACAATGTATGAACCAGTAACAATGTATGAACCAGTAACATTGAACCAGTAACAATGTATGAACCAGCAACACTGAACCAGTAACAATGTATGAACCAGTAACATTTAACCAGTAAAAAAGTATAAACCAGAACACTGAACCGGTAACAATGTATGAACCAGCAACATTGAACCAGTAACAATGTATGAACCAGCAACATTGAACCAGTAACAATGTATGAACCAGCAACACTGTATGAACCAATAAAAATTTATGAACCAGTAACAATGTATGAACCAGTAACAATGTATGAATCAGTAACAATGTATGAACCAGTAACAATGTATGAACCAGTAACAATGTATGAACCAGTAACAATGTATGAACCAGTAACAATGTATGAACCAGTAACAATGTATGAACCAGCAACCATGTATGAACCAGTAACAATGTACGAACCAGTAACAATGTACGAACCAGTAACAATGTATGAACCAGTAACAATGTATGAACTAGTAACATTTAATCAGTAAAAAGTATAAACCAGAACACTGAACCGGTAACAATGTATGAACCAGCAACATTGAACCAGTAACAATGTATGAACCAGCAACATTGAAACAGTAACAATGTATGAACCATCAACATTGAACCAGTAACAATGTATGAACCAGCAACATTGGACCAGTAACACTGTATGGACCAGTAACAATGAATGGACCAGTAACAATGAATGAACCAGGAACAATGTATGAACCAGCAACATTGAACCAGCAACAATGTATGAACCAGCAACAATGTATGAACCAGCAACAATGTATGAACCAGTAACAATGTATGAACCAGTAACAATGAATGAACCAGCAACAATGTATGGACCAGTAACAATGTATGAACCAGTAACAATGTATGAACCAGTAAAAATGTATGAACCAGTAACAATGTATTAACCAGTAACAATGTATGAACCAGTAACACTGTATGAACCAGTAACAATGTATGAACCAATAACAATGTATGAACCAGTAACAATGTATGAGCCAGCAGCAATGTATAAACCAGTAACAATGTATGAACCAGTAACAATGTATGAACCAGTAACAATGTATGAACCAGTAACAATGTATGAACCAGTAACAATGTATGAACCAGCAACATGCTACAGAGTTCTTCCTTTAGCTTTGCCTTTTACGAGAAAAATTTAAAATCAAATGAGCATTTATCAAAGGTTTCTCTTTGTTTACCTGGATCCTAAAGCCTTTCTTCCTTCTGTAATAAAAATGTCTTCCACCCAGTGTGTGCGAGCGAGAGAGAGAGAGAGAGAGAGAGAGAGAGAGAGAGAGAGAGAGAGAGAGAGGAGAGAGTGTCAGCGTGTGTTTGTGTACTGCCTCTTTTTTGGGTGCTGCTGGTATCTCCTCCTCCCCCCTTCTCTAGGCTGCGTGAATCGTATCATCCATTTTCTTAAGACTATGTCTGGATCCTGCATTGTAAGACTACAACTCTCATTAATTGATTAGAACTGGTCACCCTACCAGTGTATTCCCTGTGAGTTACAGCCGATGAAGGCATCGTTTCTGTGAGACACTTACCAGGGACGATACCTTATTCTGCTGTAACTCATCTGACTACAGTATATAAACTCACTTCCTCTTCTTGTGCTCCAGATCCATCCAGACTACGGTTCTGAACACCTGCTCCTGCGTGAGGAACTGATTACCTCTTCTTCAGCCTCTCCAGTCTTCTGTTTTTCCTTGTATTGATAAAGCCACTGGATAGGTGGTGAAACGTCTAGATAATAAAGATACGCAGTTACAGCTCGTGTATCTAATACTTCAACTGGTCGGTATTATATAACACTAATGATATGATACCTGTCGGATACATAAACAATGTGGCATCTTTGTACAGAGGACATCACAACTACTTATACTACCGCTGCCCCATCTTTTGGGCATGACCTTCCACTGGGCAATCCCGTCTCTCCACTCAAAGTTTAGACATCATTAATGTAAGCAGACGGATTTCAGTGGCTGCGTTATAAGAGAAAGGTATTCCAGAATTCCATAATCACAGACCCTTGTGCATCAGTGCATGTGAGTGAAATAGTGCAGTGGGAGATAAAGTAATGCTACAGTTAAGTATTAGTGTTGAAGATTTGAAGGAAATCAAAAGAGACAATCATAAGTCATCAAATAGAAATTAATATCCAAATTTCTTGAATAAAAATAGGGAATTAGTACGTATACTATACACAAATAACCAGTACATAGGAGAGAGAGGAGCTTACGACGACGATTCAATCCGACTTGGACCATTTACAAAGTCACACTAACAGAAAATGGAGATGGAGTCAGTATATATAAGCCAGCTGACAGGAACGGGACAAGGGAGGTGGGACGAGTAGTAGTAGTGGTAAGGCAGGAAGTGGAAGAAGTAGTAGTAGTAGTAATAATAATAATAATAATAATAATAATAATTTCTTTAAGTACATGTGCAAGGAATACAAGCCTAGCTGACATCAGTGACATAGAAAGCCCCTTGTTATGCAGAGTATTTCGGGAAAATTAGGTCAATTTTGACCCAGGATGCGACCCACACCAGTCGACTAATACCCAGGTACCCATTTTACTGATGGGTGAACAGTTACAGCAAGTGTCTTTTGGAAACACGTTCTAATGTTTTTTCAGTCATACCGGGGATCGAAACCGAACCTTACTGTGGAACTGAGTATGCTAGCGATCGAGCTACGGGGCACCTAGTAGTACAAGTCGTAGTGGTAAAGTAAGTCCGGTAGTGGAAATAGTAGTAGAAGTAAGGCGAGTATGGCCAATGCGGAAACGGCAATGGTGGTAAAAAGATGGCCACAAACCTAAAAGCGGTTTAATAGAGTGCAATTTGTTATGGTGCATGTCTGACCACCGTTGTTGCCAACGGCAGCGAAGACTGGCAGAGATGACTGGAAAATAATCCCTGAACGGAATATATCTAGGAAACCGGAAGATCTCGTACCGCTGACCGTGCAGCAGCATCCGCAAGTTCATTGCCCTGCACATCAACGTGTCCAGGGACCCAACAGAAAAGGACATCTTTGTTTTTGCTAGACACATGGCACAACAAAAGTTGAGGGGAATCAAATTGTTTAATGGCCTGTAAAGCGCTGAGGGAATCTGAAATGATCACAAACGCCGAAGAAGACATATATGTAATATGGAGAAGCGATATGAGGATGGCATACAATTCTGCGGTAAAAATACTAGCTGAGTCTAACAAATGACCCCTGACAAAATCGTCAGGGAACACCACCGCGAACCCAACACCGTCAGAAAATTTAGAACCATCTGTATAAACAGCGACGGCATTGCGACCGGAAGTGATAAAAAAAAAGAGTGAGAAGCAGCCGTAGGTAGGAGAGCTTTGGCGCATGACAGTAGGGGAAAACAGACATGAACCGTCGGAACCTCCCAAGAGGAAGGAAACATACAAGTAAAGACGAATAGAAAACGGTCGGAATAAGCAAGGGGCACCGCACAAATAATGGGCTTCTACTAACGTCTGAGACCAACCTATACGTAGAAGGAACACAAAGGTCATGAGCGCGGATAAAGTAACAAAAGCAATGAGTATCACGACGATCCACTAAGGAAGTAACATTCGCCTCAGCATAGAGGCTTTCAAAAGGGAATGAACTTAAACCAAGGCATACATGTAGACCCTGATGATGAAGGGGATCTAACTTAGAAAGAGTTGTAGGAGAAGCCGCAGAATAGACTTGGTCGCTATAATCCAGCTAGGACAAGACTAGGGTGGAATGCAAACGGAGGAGAGTCCGGTGATCTGCTCCCCATGAAACATGCGCAAAAACTTTAAGGAGATTCATCCGACCATGGCAAGCCTCCTTCAAAGAGGAAATGTGAGGTTTTCATGTCAACCGGCGATCGAATAGAAGGCCAAGAAACTTAACCGAATCACATTCAGGGATACGTGAACCGTGTAAATACAATGACATGTCTGGGACAAGAGGACGTCTAGTGAAGGTAATGAAATTGGTTTTCGCACTAGAAAATGTAAATCCATGAGATATGGCCCAATGGGAAGCATGGTCAATTGCATCTTGATGGAAGGCCGTTACCAGGCGACAGTCAGCGCCTGCGTAAGCAACCAAATATGCTATGGAAGAACGGATCCGATTATATCGATAACGGCCCTACGCAGCACGTTTCAAACGAGTTGGTAAATTAGACACATATGCAACACTTGGGTATCTTTATTGAGGAAACGTTTCGCCACACAGTGGTTTCATCAGTCCATACAAAGGAGAATCGTGAAGAACAGGAGGAGTTTGAAGTGGTCAGTCCCTCAAACTTGAGTCGATGTTGTTAGTCCATCAATCTTGAATAGAATACAGCTTATGTGCGAAGAGGTGGCTTATATACTGTAGGCAGGAGAGGTGCAGCTGTATTCTATTCAAGATTGATGGACTGACAACATCGACTCAAGGTTGAGGGACTGACCACCTCATACTCCTCCTGTTCTTCACGATTCTCCTTTGTATGGACTGATGAAGCCACTGTGTGGCGAAACGTTTCCTCCAAAAAAAAACCAAGTGTTGCATATGTGTCTAATTTACCACCACGAGAGTCACAGTGGGACCCTCCCCAAAGATGATGGTGAGCATTAAAATCATCTAACAACAAGATGGGCGGCGGCATTGAAGAGATCTAGAACGCAACATCTGAGATAAGAATACAAAACTGTATACCACCTGTGCAAATAAATACGGGCTGCAGTATAATGCAGCTGAGAACGAACGAAGACCTGTTCATACAGTATACCAACGCTCATTAAAAGTTTCATAAGGAAAGGGATCAGAAGACTGCAACAGCACATAGCTCGAAATGCGACGGATAACTGCTGAACGAACTTTAGGCTCTTGTAACCCAACACATACTGGGAAAAACTGGGAGAGCTCTCCCCGATTACCCTTGAGGCCATGAATATTCCATTTTAAATAAGTTGTTATTCACAAAGACAGGTATGCTAACATTGAGAAGCAATAAAATCTACAGGGTAGTAGGGTCAGTGAAGTTAATGTGTAGAGGCAACGGAAAGCATGTAAGGAAGAAGGAATCAGAATGATGTAAAGGAAAAGATTGCTGTGAGTGTTGTGAAAAATAAGAAGTGGCATAAAGAGGCGCACTGGTGTCCATCGAGGGTTTCTTCTCTGCAGTATAGTTGGAGATAATATCAAGTGTTTCACCGGACAAGGAAGATGCCAATACCATGACTTCAGAGACAGGTGAGATAAAGCAAGGAGAGATCGGGGAGACTATGTAGGGAACCAAAGCGGTCTGAGAGGGGAAGGGAGAATGAACCTGGAGATATGTGGAACAGGAGAGGAAGGAGACTAGAAGGGGACTGGGAAAGGAGTCTGGGGGGAACAGGAGAAGAGGGGACCACTCGAGTGGGGGGTAAATCTCCACCTTCTGTGAGAGTTATAAAGGGGGGTGAGAACTAGGCACCGAGGCCAAAAAGGAGACCTGTTGGAGAATTGTAAGCACCGGGGGAATGCGATGAGACTTGGGCTTAGGAGACAGGTTCAACTTCGCAGGTGACAGGCGCAAAGAAGGTGCAGGCGTGCGAGGCCTCACAGACTGAGAAGCCAGCAAGCAAGTTGAAGAAGTACATACTGGAAGAGGTGAGGAGGTGAGGGTTTCAGAGATTATAACCACAAAAGAATTAGAGACGGGGTGACAGCGCAAGACATGGCACCAGAGGAGTTGGTAGGCAGGGGGACCGTCAAGGTTGGAGGTTTCCTAGCTACTCGAGAATTAGGAACACGAGGAAGATTCCCCTGAAGGAGGAGCCGATAGAGTAGACCTGCAGTATTTAGCAGGATGTTCGAAGTGCCAGCAATTTCGACACTGTTAGGGCGATGACCCGCGATATAAACGGAGGACAAGAGTTCATGGCAGTCAAAGGTTAAGCGGGCGATGTTACTGGGAAAGCGCCTCCGTCAATGAGCAGGCAGGACGTATGTATCCACTTTAAGACTCGGAAGGTCCTGAAGGGCTAATTGCTCCAAAATATTATCACTGCAAGACAGAAAATCACACTGTACCACTAAGAATTGAGAGTAGCATGCTTGTGAACTGTGATAGGAACGTTATCAGTGGAAGTAAGACGGGAAAGATCATGAGCTTGTTTTGCATTCTGAACTGTACTGATGCACGCACTTCTCCAAAGTGTGTGAAAGAATATATTTTGGCCAACATGTCGTAAAAAAGCTTTACCAATACTATGGTATGAAAGATAATCAGTTGGAGATGCCAGTTGTAGGAAAAAGAATTTGGTCCACTGTACTTGTAAACATGGTGCGTATAGGAAGTGGGTGTCGTGTAAGTCGTTTCTGGGTGGAATGAGCAGAGATCAAAGGACCATCATCAGCAAATGGTCTGGAGCATTTAGCCGTAGGACCGTGGGCGGCCCAACCTGAGGCAGGTGGGCTATCCAAAAACCATCGTACAATATTCGGGAAAGACAGACATATAGTTAAAGGCATGCAAGAGGCAGAGGCACTAGAAGAAATGGGCGGAGCCTCAGCACCTGGAGCAGGTGATGAAGTATCACCAGCAGAATCTTCAGAGGTATGGGAAAAGTCTAGAGAATGGTCCAATAATGAAGCTGGGTCAGAACAGGATGTGGTAACAAAAAGGAGCCTGGGAGGAGGAGGGGGGTCACTGAACAAAGACTCCATGATGGTGGCACTTCTTTATTGTAATTATTTTAGGAAAAAAAGAAAGAAGGAAAAAAAAAGGGACAGCAGAGGGACAGTTACTAGAAGGCACAGAATGGCCGTAAGTTCCTCCCTTCATCCAAGAGGATTTCGAAACTGCCAGAAGTGCAGATGCGGCATAGAACCCATGCCATACCCTACCTTTCATGCCAGCAAACGAGCATTCCGATATAGCAACCTCATATCCACCGAGCCACTTCAGTGGACAAAAGAGAGGGCGGCCGGACACCCACCACAAAGCACACCTTCTTTGGCCACCACCCACCGGAATCCGAAAGGTAGCCTCCAGAGATACACCCGTCACCCGAAAGACACCCAAAGCCACCCCCCCTCTTTCAGAAGACCGGAGAGGGATCGGCACATCCCCAGATGATCCAGATTCCACGGCAAACTACTCCACCGCCAAGGACCTCAACGGAATGGGATGGACACCGGTACCCTTCCCCCTACATAGGAACTAGAGTGCCTGTGGGTAGAATCCCAAAGGCTGAAAATAGGAAGGAAATAGGGGAGGGATGGGGAGGAGGAGGAAAGGGAAAAAGGGGGAATGGGGAGGATGGGATAGGAAAGAGGGGATTGGGGGTAATTAGGTTCGATCCTGGGAAGGAGACCAAAAGGTCTAATTCCTCAGACCAAGAGCCTCTTCACCGTAACACGGAGCCCCCCCTTGAAGAGGAAGGTATTTCAAAACCATGATTTTTCCAGTTTATATATATATATATATATATATATATATATATATATATATATATATATATATATTCATTTACTGCAATTTAGTAAAAAAATATTTAGATTTTTCTAAAAGATCCAGTTTGATAAAAATGAAAAAAATGGCAAATTGGCAGCCACACAGCCCGAAAATAATTAAAAAATACTTACTCTTTTTTTTAGATTTTATTTAAAATAGCATTATACATACATTGTCATACAAAGTATCATTACAAAGACATATTTCCATGTAAAGAAGAAACCCACAACACTACAATAAAATAAAACCTTCATCAATGAGAGTCACGTGTCCCCAACATACATAATATTACCATAGAAGACCAAACCAAAAAACACAATTACTACCAATCATAACACCTCCTTCATTGGGAAACCCTGTTCCCAAAATACACAAGTACAAGCTACATCTCGGTACAGAAAAAACGCTACCTAAGTCACATTTAAAGGGATATAATAATACTTACAGTATAATATGTTTTGTAAAAGGATATACACCGACCCCATGGCCACTATTCTCAAGAACAAACACCAACAATTGACCCTAACCTATATATCAATACAAAAAGGACAACCTAATATAACCTTTAGTGTTGATCCGTATATGCAAAATATAGTGAAAGCCATGTCTTGAAAGGACCCCCCTAGGACCTAAGTCTCGAATACAGGTGCTGATATATTTTAAGCATCTGCATACCATGTAAGTTTAACATTTCCCCCCAAATAACCCTCCCCCAAATAAAAGAATACAAACCTTTTCATTATGGCACTGAACAAACCCGACATATCAAGTACAATATAATATCTCAATATGTGTGTCAACAAACATCAAAACATATAATACACTCTGAAAATTATGAAAAGTTTTTTTTTTTTATATTATTATACATGCCAACATATAACACTGGCTTTATACAAGAGGTTCTCGATTATTTCACCTAATACATACACACCAAAGGTCATTTCCTAACACATACACTTAGGATCAAGAATGAACACGATACCCCTCATCATTGCAAGACTCCCAAGGTTTACTTGATGTTGTCCCCATCCTACCCGACGTGATGAACAAGCTTCAGTAAACCCTCTGGAACAATACACAAAACCAGAGCAAGACAATGAAATGGTAAGGGTAAACCCCCAAGAATTCACAGTAAAATAAATTATACTTACAGGGCCTCATGAAAAGGCCAAATAAAAGCATTGATCATTGATCATACATCGTCCTTTTGAAACATTATGAAGATATAATAATCCAAGTGAGTAAGACATGTATGACATGATATATATATATCTGGTCATAAGACCACATTTAAATACAACAACCATATAAACCTGATTGTTAAGTAAGAAAAACAAACCTTCCCCCTGTCCAACACAAAAATTTTAAGACGAGACAATGTTATTGTTTCTTCGGTTTTCTAATTTTGTTTAAACCACTACTCTGATAGATCCTGTTCTGAACACACAGCGAGACAAGCCCCCGCCACCTTTCCCCGAACTCAAAACCCCGAAATAAACCCCTTCATCCTCATCTGCGTCATGAGTAGGAAAAACACACACCATAATACCTAAAAAAAAAAAAAAGAAAAAAAGAAGAAAACCCCAGCCCCAGCCCTGCCCGCCCCTTCCTCCTAACTCCCCTTTCCCCCTGCGACTCACACACATGCCTAAAAGACGTACACACCTTCCATAACGCCCCCATCCCCCGTGAGACCAACCCCTCCTATCCAGCACCCTCACCACCCCTCAATAAAATACCCATTGTTAATTGCCTATACCCCGCTGGAAAAGCCCTTTCCCATGCCCGACCATACAGAACTCGATTCCTACATACAGTTCTATAGAACCTGGCTGCTAACACCCTAATATGTGCTTCTCCCCTGACCTCCCTCATGCCCCATGACACAAAAATATAATCCAGGGCCAAGTACATCACGGCCCTTCGTACATCCTCGGCACAACCCCAACATCTAAACTGAGGATCCTCAAACTTGACAAACCCCTCCCCACCCTCCTTATAATTCCCCCAAAATATTAAGATACACCAATCTTTACGGTTTGATGTTGATCAGGAGAGGCATTAATTAGTTATTGTATGTGAAACTATTTGCCTAAATACAACTGACAAATTTAAATTTACACAACTCAGGGTAACAGCGTTTTAATAAAGGCCACCAATGGTAAAAGTTTGAAGCCGATCATAAAAGACATTCTCCAGTAATTGATATGATGACTCTTTGATATCAGTTTTCTTGTATATAATCTCTTATAAAATAGTGTACCACGCTCTCACTTTTCTCTTGATATTTTATTACTTATAACTAGGATTTCTCTGGTGTAGGGTGATGGGTGAGGAGGGAAATCTGCTGAAATAGGGGCTAGGTTACAAGGCGCTACTGAGACGAGGGAGTGAAGTCAGTGGCGTGCAGAGGGGAGAAGAGGGCCGAAGGGGCGGTGGCCCAGGGCATCCATATGGGGGGAGGAATCCAATTAGAGAGAGAAATAAGACAGCGATTTTGAAAATCCAGCGATAATAAATCAATTTTTGGAGGCTCATCGCACTACAGAGGCATTGGTTAGCCCTTTAATCCTTTAACATGGTGTATCCTTTGTCCAGAGAAGATGCTCCTCCCTCACGCATGCACATGACGTACGTGGAGCATCCATCACAAGCAGATGTGGCTGATCGTTCCTTAATAAATTTGGTTGATTTATATTAAAATCGAATAAAGTGCTTATTTCTTGTTTCATCTGTGCTTACATATTCAAAATATCTCCCTTTCTCATAATAATTCTCAGTACTAGGCCTTATACTTGAGTCTTTCTGGCATACAATCAAGGAGTTGGCTCCGGGCATCACGAGACTGAGTGAAATGGCGGCGGGAGAAGAATGATGGAGCAGTTGAAGAGAGATGAGCAGAGGATGGGAAAAGAGGTTCTGTACACACTGATTTTTGTTTGCAAGAATCGAGTCTAACTTATGGCCCCGCGTCTGAGACACACAAGTTTAATTGTATTTATTTTTGCGTATACGAGTGTGTGATTACTTATTGATAACTTCAGAAGCAGGAAAATACTCGTGTAATCTTATCTTCAGTGTAATTATTATTATCATTAAATATTTTTCCCCGGGATTGTTTGACTGGTATGAATAAAATACACTTTAACCCGTGAGTTACTCAGCGCCCTGAACACCAGAAATTGCTGAACGTTAATACTACTTCACTTCTATCATTTCCAATTTGCTGCTATTATTTCCACTTTGTTGCTATCCTTACCACTTTGTTGCTATCCTTACCACTTTGTTGCTATCCTTACTACATTGTTGCTATCCTTACCACTTTGTTGCTATCCTTACCACTTTGTTATCCTTACCACTTTGTTGCTATCCTTACTACTTTGTTGCTATCCTTACCACTTTGTTGCTATCCTTACCACTTTGTTGCTATCCTTACCACTTTCTTGCTATCCTTACCACTTTGTTGCTATCCTTACCACTTTGTTGCTATCCTTACCACTTTGTTGCTATCATTACCACTTTGTCGCTATCCTTACCACTTTGTTGCTATCCTTACCACTTTGTTGCTATCCTTACCACTTTGTTGCTATCCTTACCACTTTGTTGCTATCCTTACTACTTTGTTGCTATCCTTACTACTTTGTTGCGCTCCTTACCACTTTGTTGTTATCCTTACCACTTTGTTGCTATCCTTACTACTTTGTTGCTATCCTTACCATTTTGTTGCTATCCTTACCACTTTGTTGCTATCCTTACCACTTTCTTGCTATCCTTACCACTTTCTTGCTATCCTTACCATTTTGTTATCATTACCACTTTGTTGCTATCCTTACTACTTTGTTGCTATCCTTACCACTTTGTTGCTATCCTTACCACTTTGCTGCTATCCTTACCACTTTGTTGCTATCTTTACCACTTTGTTGCTATCCTTACCACTTTGTTGCTATCCTTACCACTTTGTTGCTATCCTTACCACTGTGTTGCTATCCTTACCACTTTGTTGCTATCCTTAACACTTTGTTGCTATCCTTACTACTTTGTTGCTATCCTTACCACTTTGTTGCTATCCTTACCACTTTGTTGCTATCGTTACCACTTTGTCGCTATCCTTACCACTTTGTTGCTATCCTTACCACTTTGTTGCTATCCTTACCACTTTGTTGCTATCCTTACCACTTTGTTGCTATCCTTACTACTTTGTTGCTATCCTTACTACTTTGTTGCGCTCCTTACCACTTTGTTGTTATCCTTACCACTTTGTTGCTATCCTTACTAATGTGTTGCTATCCTTACCACTTTGTTGCTATCCTTACCACTTTGCTGCAATCCTTACCACTTTGTTGCTATCTTTACCACTTTGTTGCTATCCTTACCACTTTGTTGCAATCCTTACCACTTTGTTGCTATCCTTACCACTTTGTTGCTATCCTTACTAATTTGTTGCTATCCTTACCACTTTTTTGCTATCATTACCACTTTGTTGCTATCCTTACTACTTTGTTGATACCCTTACCACATTGCTATCCTTATCAATTTGTTACTATCCTTACCACTTTGTTGCTATCCTTACCACTTTGTTGCTATCCTTACTACTTTGTTGCTATCCTTACCACTTTTTTGCTATCATTACCACTTTGTTGCTATCCTTACTACTTTGTTGATACCCTTATCACTTTGCTATCCTTACCAATTTGTTGCTATCCTTTCCACTTTGTTGCTAACCTTACCCCTTTGTTGCTATCCTTACCACTTTGTTGCTATCCTTACCACTTTGTTGCTATCTTTATCACTTTGTTGCTATCCTTATCACTTTGTTGCTATTCTTATGACTTTGTAGCTATCCTTACCACTTTGTTGCTATCCTTACCACTTTGTTGCTATCCTTACTACTTTGTTGCTATCCTTACCACTTTTTTGCTATCATTACCACTTTGTTGCTATCCTTACTACTTTGTTGATACCCTTACCACTTTGCTATCCTTATCAATTTGTTGCTATCCTTACCACCTTGTTGCTATCCTTACCACTTTGTTGCTATCCTTACCACTTTTCTGCTATCCTTACCACTTTGTTGCTATCCTTACCACTTTGTTGCTATCCTTACCACTTTGCTGTATTTCAAAGCACAAGAGTCGCTTACCACAACCCGTATCACAACTCCTGTGAGACTTTCTTCTTTTCTTAATAGCTCTTGTTCTTTTTATTTTCTCTATTGTCCATGGGGAAGTGGAAAAGAATCTTTCCTCCGTAAGCCATGCGTGTCGTATGAGGCGACTAAGATGCCGGGAGCAATGGGCTAGTAACCCCTTCTCCTGTACAAATCTACTAAAACGAGAAGAAGAAAACTTTATAAAATTGGGTTGTCTGAATGTGCGTGGATGTAGTGCGGATGATAAGAAAGAGATGATTGCCGATGTTTATGAATGAAAAGAAGTTGGATGTTCTGGCCTAAGCGAAACAAAGCTGAAGGGGTAGGCGAGTTTCAGTGGGGAGAAATAAATGGGATTAAGTCGGAGTATCTGAGAGAGTTAGAGCTAAGGAAGGGTAGCAATAATGTTGAAGGATCAGTTATGGAAGGAAAGAGGGAATATAAATGTGTAAATTCAAGGATTATGTGGATTAAAATAAGGGTCGGATGCGAAAAGTGGGTCATAATAAGCGTGTATGCACCTGGAGAAGAGAGGAGTGTAGAGGGAGAGAGAGATTTTGGGAGATGTTAAGCGAATGTATAGGAACTTTGAACCAAATGAGAGAGTAATTGTGGTAGGGACCTAAATGCTAAAGTGGGAGAAACATGCAGAGAGGGTGTAGTAGGTAAGTTTGGGGTGCCAGGTGTAAATGATAATGGGAGCCCTTGATTGAACTTTGTATAGAAAGGGGTTTAGTTATAGGTAATACATATTTTAAGAAAAAGAGGATAAATAAGTATACAAGATATGATGTAGGGCGTAATGACAGTAGTTTGTTAGACTATGTATTGGTAGATAAAAGACTGTTGAGTAGACTTCAGGATGTACATGTTTATAGAGGGGCTACAGATATATCAGATCACTTTTTAGTTATAGCTACAGTGGGAGTAAAAGGTAGATGGGATACAAGGAAAATAGAATCAGTAAGTAAAAGAGAGGTGAAGGTTTATAAACTAAAAGAGGAGGCAGTTAGGGTAAGATATAAACAACTATTGGAGGATAGATGGGCTAGTGAGAGTGTAGGAAAT
Source organism: Cherax destructor (assembly GCA_009830355.1). Taxonomy (NCBI): domain Eukaryota; kingdom Metazoa; phylum Arthropoda; class Malacostraca; order Decapoda; family Parastacidae; genus Cherax; species Cherax destructor. The sequence goes on from WNWK01001555.1 coordinate 128,671, forward strand.
GGGGTCGAAATGTATGGGGTAGATTTAAAAATGTAGTGTTAGAGTGTTCAGCAGAAGTTTGTGGTTACAGGCGAGTGGGTGCGGAGGGAAGAGGAGCGATTGGTGGAATGATGATGTAAAGAGAGTAGTAAGGGAGAAAAAGTTAGCATATGAGAGGTTTTTACAAAGTAGAAGTGATGCAAGGAGGGAAGAGTATATGGAGAGAAAAGAGAGGTTAAAAGAGTGGTGAAGCAATGTAAAAGAGAGCAGATGAGAGAGTGGGTGAGATGTTATCAGCAAATTTTGTTGAAAATAAGAAAAAGTTTTGGAATGAGATTAATAAGTTGAGGAAGCCTAGAGAACAAATGGATTTGACAGTTAAAAATAGGAGAGGAGAGTTATTAAATGGAGAGTTAGAGGTATCGGGAAGATGGAGAGAATATTTTGAGGATTTGTTAAATGTTGATGAAGACAGGAAGCTGTGATTTCGTGTGTAGGGCAAGGAGGAATAACATCTTGTAGGAGTGTGGAAGAGCCAGTTGTGGGTGTAGGGGAAGTTCGTGAAGCAGTGGGTAGAATGAAAGGGGGTAAGGCAGCTGGGATTGATGGGATAAAGATAGAAATGTTAAAAGCAGGTGGGGATATAATTTTGGAGTGGTTGGTGCTATTATTTAATAAATGTATGGAAGAGGGTAAGGTACCTAGGATTGGCAGAGAGCGTGTATTGTTCCTTTGTATAAAGGCAAAGGGGACAAAAGAGAGTGCAAAAATTATAGGGGAATAAGTCTGTTGAGTGTACCTGGTAAAGTGTATGGTAGAGTTATTATTGAAAGAATTAAGAGTAAAACAGAAAGCAGGATAGCAGATGAACAAGGGGGCTTTAGGAAAGGTAGGGGGTGTGTAGACCAAGTGTTTACAGTGAAACATATAGGTGAACAGTATTTGGATAAGGGTAAAGATGTTTTTGTGGCATTTATGGATTTGGAAAAGGCGTATGATAGGGTAGATAGGGGGGCAATGTGGCAGATGTTGCAGGTGTATGGAATAGGAGGAAGGTTACTGAAAGCAGTGAAGAGTTTTTATGAGGATAGTGAGGCTCAGGTTAGAGTGTGTAGGAGGGAAGGGACTATTTCCCAGTAAAAGTGGGCCTTAGACAAGGATGTGTGATGTCACCGTGGTTGTTCAATATATTTATAGATGGGGTTGTAAGAGAAGTGAATGCAAGGGTCTTGGCAAAAGGTGTTGGTCTAAAAGATAAAGAAGCAAATACAAAGTGGAGTTGTCACAGTTGCTTTTTGCTGATGACACTGTGCTTTTGGGAGATTCTGAAGAGAAGCTGCAGAGGTTGGTG
>WNWK01001555.1:135000-187500 GCA_009830355.1 Cherax destructor
GACAGTGTTACCTATCCTGTAAATCACCATGTGAACGACAGTGTAAGCTATCCTGTGAATCATTATGTGAACGACAGAGTAAGCTATCCTGTGAATCACCAAGTGAACGACAGTGTAAGCTGTCCTGTGAATCACCAAGTGAACGACAGTGTAAGCTGTCCTGTGAATCACCAAGTGAACGACAGTGTAAGCTGTCCTGTGAATCACCAAGTGAACGACAGTGTAAACTATCCTGTGAATCACCAAGTGAACGACAGTGTAAGCTATCTGTGAATCACCAAGTGAACGACAGTGTAAGCTATCTGTGAATCACCAAGTGAACGACAGTGTAAGCTATCCTGTGAATCACCAAGTGAACGACAGTGTAAGCTATCCTGTGAATCACCAAGTGAACGACAGTGTAACCTATCCTGTGAATCACCAAGTGAACGACAGTGTAAGCTATCCTGTGAATCACCAAGTGAACGACAGTGTTACCTATCCTGTGAATCACCAAGTGAACGACAGTGTAAGCTATCCTGTGAATCACCAAGTGAACGACAGTGTAAGCTGTCCTGTGAATCACCAACGTGAACGACAGTGTAAGCTGTCCTGTGAATCACCAAGTGAACGACAGTGTAAGCTATCCTGTGAATCACCAAGTGAACGACAGTGTAAGCTGTCTGTGAATCACCAAGTTGAACGACAGTGTAACCATCCTGGAATCACCGGAACGACAGTGTAAGATACTGTAATCACCATGAACGACAGTGTAAGCTATTCTTGAATCACGCAATGAGCGACAGTGTAAGCTTCCTGGAATCCAGAACGACATGCAAGATTCTGGAATCACCACGAACGACTGAAGTATCTGTGAATCACCAGGAACGACATGTAAGTTACGTGAATCACCGTGAACGACAGGTAAGTGTCCTAGAATCACCAGTGAACGACAGTGATCTATCCTGAATCACCAAGTGAACGACAGGTAAGCTATCTGTGAATCACCAAGTACGACGTGTCAACAGCTATTCTGTAATCACCACGTGAACACAGTGCTGTCCTGGAATCACCGGAGATACCATCCGTGAATCCAGTGAACGACAGTGTAAGCTTCCGTGAATCACCAAGTGAGCGACAGTAAGCTGATCTGTGATCACAAAGTGAACGACATGTAACCTGTCTGTGAATCACCAAGTGAACGACATGTAAGCTGTCCTGTGAATCACCAGTGAACGACAGTGACTTCCTGAATCACCAAGTGAACAAGGACTAAATGCTTACTCACAGAACGATCAGTATTAATCCTGAATCACAATGAGGACATGTAAGCACTCATCTGGAATCACCTATGGCAAACACTCATGTAAGCTGTCCATGAATCACCATGTCAAACACTCAATTAAGCTATTAGTAATATCATGGAACAGCATGGTCCAACGCTCATCTGTGTCACCATAGTGAAACAGTAAGATATGTCATGACACCACTGGATTCGACGTGTACGTAATATCCTTGACTCACAGTGACGACATGTTACCTAGCCTGTAACACCATTGAAACTAAGTCATCTCGAACACCATGCAATCGACAGGTAACCTTCTTGAATCAGCCATGTGAAGACTATAGTATCCTGTGAACGCCAATGAACGACAGTGTAGTCGACCTGTGAATCCCAGTGAACGACATTAAGTGACCTGTGAATCACCAATAAAGACAGTGTAGCTGTCCTGTAATCACCGAACGATAATCCGAACATTCGTCTAACCATAATTCAAACACTCATTTGGTCGTGAACCATGATCATAATACTCATCTAGATATGAATAATGGCCCGAATATTCATCTAGCTATGAGCCATAACCCAACTCGTCCCGAATTCACTCGTTACGAATGTCGGAACATTTATCTTGTTAGAAACTATGGTCTGAAAATCATGGTCTAAACACCATGAACTGAACACCGTGGTCTAAACACCATGGTCTAAACACCATGATCTAAACACCATGAACTGAACACCGTGGTCCAAACACCATGGTACGAACACAATGGTCTGAACACCATGGACTAAACACCATGGTCTGAACACCATTGACTAAACATTAATGTCTGAACACCATGGTCTAAACACCAATATCTGAACACCATGGTCTGAGCACCATGGTCTGACCACCATGGTCTAAACACCATGTTCTGAGCACCATGGTCTGACCACCATGGTCTAAACACCATGTTCTGAGCACCATGGTCTGACCACCATGGTCTAAACACCATGGTTTGAACAGTATGGTCTAAACACCATGGTCTGGAAACCATGGACTAAACACCATAGTCTAAACACCATGATCTGAACACCATGGTCTAAACACCATGGTCTAAAAACCATGGTCTGAACACCATGGTCTAAACACCATGGTCTGAACACCATGGTCTAAACGCCATGGTCTGAACACCATGGTCTAAACACCATGCTCAAAACACCATGGTCTGAACACCATCCCATCTGGGTCTTTGCAGCCACTTGGTTACTCAATATTTGTCTCGTCATTATTATTATATTTCCTTTGTAACCCTGATAACCATGTATCTATTTTCTCTCCTCCTACATATACTTTTTTATATTCGTATATATGTATAAATGTATATGCATATAAGTCGTGCCGATTCAACGTAATTTTTTAATTAAATTCTGCTATGTATAGCATATGCCAGATTAAATACATTTATCATTGTTTCAAATCAATGATATATATTTTTTTGTTGCGTTCAGACTGATTTCCTGTGAATAATGCCAAAAATAAATTATATATATATATATATATATATATATATATATATATATATATATATATATATATATATATATATATATATATATTATATATATATATATATATATATATATATATATATATATATATATATATATATATATATTTATATATGTGTGTGTGTGTGTGTGTGTGCAAAACAACCACGGGGGGAGTATAATGATAGCTCTAGGCCTTTCGTGTTGCAATCAACACATCATCAGGAGCTTGCAAAATTGCAGAAAAGAGGAGGATGTCCATGGAAATACGTTCCCAGAGGACCCTCTTCATTGGAGTGAGCGAGTAAGGAAGGGAGAGAGGAGGGTACCGGAAGTGCCCCCAGGCACAACAGTGCCCACAGCCAGAAGGATGAATATTACAGCATTAGAAAAATCCCACAAGCATTGATATTGTAATAGCCTAAACGAAATTAACGTGGCAATAATAAAAAATTCGGTCATATTCCGCTATGATATCAATGACTTTAAATACATAAATATATTGTCAGTCATATAGAAGTCTCTGGCAATTATATTGTAGCTTCCACGGGACAACGTATCCATTTAAAGTTACGAGAGAAAACGGTAACATATAGAGGGGAGACTTCTAAAATTATGTAAATGAAACGGGGCTCATTAAAATACTCATTTAAAGACGGAGGCATCTGCAATAACAAGAAAGACGGCCACAGATATTCGTCCCACAATTCTAAGGCAAACTCTGGTTCAACCTTCAGAAACTGCAGGAAAAATAGGCCCTAATTCCTCGGTGTGGCACTACATTTAAGACAGTCTAATGCATTCATATAAAAGCCCAATTTTAGACTGTGTACTATTGCCTCAACTAAAAACGCATCTAATTTGAACAACCCGTCACTGATATTGTATAATGACTGCCTATCATGCTTAATAATTGCCGATTCTACAATATTATTTTTAAGCCAGGAGGAACAAGGGAAGATGTCTCTTGCTTCCTGCCAATTTGCTGGGTTATTACAAGCTCTAATATGGTTGAAAATCGCGTTCGACTCCTGTGCTATACGCATCGAATAACGGTGCTGGGACATTCTCACCTCCAATGATTTTCCAGTTTGTCCCAAATAGGAGAGACTGCAACCGTTGCAACCAACTCTGTAGACACCACCAACACGTTGTTGGGTGCGGTCTTTATCAGCATGCTTCTAACAGTCTGTGAATTTTTAAATACTACTTGTATATTAAATCTTCTAAAAGCATTCGGCAGGATAGATAAATTCTCGTTATATGGGAGGACCAGCACATTCTTGGTCTGAGGTGTTATCCAAGGTTCTGCTCTATAATAAGTTTTCTTAGCTGCCAGAAAGGTAGATTCCATAAACACCTTAGGATACCGCAGTTTCGTGGCAATGTCAAATATTTTCCTAATTTCTTCATCTAGGAACTCCGGACTGTTCACTCTATAGGCTCTTAAAAACATAGTAAGAAATACACTCCTTTTGACTCTAGTCTCATGGTTGGAATAGTAATGAATGTATGAGCACACATTGGTGGCCTTCCTATATACTGTAAACTTAAACTTTCTAACAACCCGGTGTATCAACACATTTAAGAATAAAAGTTTACAGTCCACCTCTTTCTCCACGGTGAATTTAATAGACAGGACTAAAGCGTTAAGTCTTGGTAAAAATGTATCCAGGGCCATATCATTTGGCCAAAGACACAAGATGTCATCCACATATCTAAACCATTTAGCTCTACATGGCAGGATATCTTAAACAGTCTAGCCTCGAAAAATTCCATATACAGATTGCTCAATAAGGGGACAACGGATTACCCATCGCCATTCCCTGTTTTTGAGCATATTATTTCCCCTCAAATTCAAACTTGCAATCAACTACACAAAGCTGAATCAATTCAATAATGATATTTTTATCAAAAGGTAAAGATAACTCATCTAATTCTTCTTCTAAATAAGATAGCAAGACGGGAACAGGGACTCTCGTGAATAACGCAGTAACATCAAAACTAACAAGTGTAAAATCATTAGACTTGTTGATATTTTGCAATTTGTCGATGAGATCAACATTGTTTTTTAAGTGGTGTTCAGAAATGTTGCCAAGCAACATTTACCAACCATTTTGACAAGGCATATGATGCCGATCCTACAGAACTAATTATAGGTCTGGCTGGAAAACCTGGCTTGTGGGTTTTAATCAAACATTACAAGTACGGGAGTAGAATGAAATTAGCTCAGAGGCACCCACACCACCGTATGTCCTCGGATCAAGGTAAAACACCTAGCTATGCTGGGTGCTTGATTCTTGTAGGATTGAGTGGTCCTGTGGGTCAGAGAGTAATTTGATTTTCGCTCACTGTGAGGCGGGCCAATGCAATCAACACATCATCAGGAGCTGGCAATGATATAGCAAAGACGAAGAGGTCCAAGCAAATACTGTGCGAGGGACCGTCCTTGGTGGAGTTAGGCAGAGGCAAGGGAGGCAGCAGGTGCCCACAGGAATACCAATACCCTTAGTCAGAAAGGGTGAGTATTATAGCATTAGAAAGACAGTCAGCCCACAAGCATTGGTATTGCAACAGTAGCCTGATGCATGTGACATGGCAATTATAAAAAATTTGGTCAATTATGCTATGATATAAATAACACTAAATACTAATTACATTGCCAGTGATATAGATATCACTGGCAATTATTTCATGAGTTTCGGCACCATGTACCATGCAATTTACCTGGTATATTCAAAAACCTTATATCCCTATAACTCTTGCACTCTTTTTATCCTTTTTACCTTTATACAAAGGAACTATGCACACTCTCTGCCAGTCTCTAGGTACCTTTCCCCTTCCAGACATTTATTGCACAAAACCACCAATCCCTCCAAAACGTATCCCCATCTGTTTTTAACATTTCTGTTTTGATCCCATTAATCCCAGCTGCTTTAACCCTTTTCATTCTAGCCACTATCTCACCCCATCCCAGCACTAACATCTGGCTCATCCTAATTCGTAAAAGATGTTATACCTTCCTGTCCTCTGCATGGCATCTCTTTAAGTTACCCGAGGTTTTAAACTATCACACTACTTTTAAGACTGTCACATGCAGCATTCTCCACCTGACTAAATTTTATAAATACTCATGTCACTCTTATTCCAGGTAGATCTGTCTGTGACTCGATAAAGCCCACTGCGTGGGCGAAACGTTGTCAATAAAGGATCACATTATACTGCTTATGTGTTTATTTTTCCATGGCATCACTACTTGACTCTTTCCACTAACATTTAGCAGCTCAACATATTTCCTCCATCTTCCAAATATATCCGCCTCCGCATCTAATAACTCTCCCGCTTTTGTTTTTAAATATTAAATACATTTCTTCCCAAGGATTTCTCAACTTATTAATCTCACTCCAAAACTTTTTCTTATTTTCAGCAAATTTTATTGATAAAAACCTCACCAACTCTCTTATTTGCTTTCCTTTTAACACTCCCTCATTACTCCTAACCTATATTTTACTCTCTGTATAATCCACCCTTCTTATATCACTTCTACTGTGTGAAAACCTCTTATATATTAACTTTTCCACCTTACTGTGCCACTCTCTGTACTTTGTCATACCATAAATCACTCCTCATCTCTCCCACACTCACCCTTCTATATCTACAAACGTTAACACTGTATTCTTAGATCTACACCAGACCTCTTCTACCTTATTGCCTATACTCTCACTAACCCATCTTTCTCCCAACAGTTGCTTATATCTAACCCTAACTCCTCCCCCTCGTATAATTTATAAACTTTCACTTTTCTTCTACTCACTGATGACATTCTTCTTGTACCCCATTTGCCTCTTACTTTCAATGTAGGTACAACTAAATAATCATCTGATACATTTATTGCTTCTCTCAAAATATATACATCCAGAAGTTTACCCATTAACCTTTAATCTACTAATACATAGTCGAACATACTTGATGTCATTACGCCCTATATCATATCGCCCTATATCAAACCTCTTTCTATGAAAATTTCAATTAAAGGTCCCCATTATCATTTACCCCTGGCACCCGAAACTTACCTACCACACCCTTTATAACAGTTTCTCCCACTTTACCATTAAGGAATCCCACCACGATTACTCTCTCGCTTGGTTCAAAATTCTCTAAGCACTCACTTTTAACATCTCCCTGAATCTTCTCTCTGTCTCTGTCTCTGTCTCTCTCTCTCTCTCTCTCTCTCTCTCTCTCTCTCTCTCTCTCTCTCTCTCTCTCTCTCTCTCTCTCTCTCTCTCTCTCTCTCTCTCTCTCTCTCTCTCTCTCTCTCTCTCTCTCTCTCTCTCTCTCTCTCTCTCTCTCTCTCTCTCCCTCTCTCTATCTCCCTCTCTCTCTCGTCTATACTCCTCTCTTCCCCAGATGCATAAACAAAATGTAACTAACTTTTCGCATACCACCCTTAAATTAATCCACATAATCCTTGAATCTATACTTTCTTATTCCTTCTTTTCTTCCCATAACTGATCCTTCAACATTATTGCTACTTCTTCCTTGGCTCTAAATTCTCCCACATACACCTGACCTAATCCCATTCATTTCTCAATTAAAATCTTCTACTGTTCTGCTTTGATTAAGTAAGTTTATTCAGGTATACACAAATACAGTTACATACATTATTATACATAGCAGCATATGTGTAGAGAACCCAGGATAACCCAAAAAAGTCAGTGTCTTATTGCCATTGGGGTCTTTTATTTTTTTTATTATTATACTATGAAGGAGATAATATTTTATTATTATACTATAAAGGAATAAGGTAAAATGAGTTATTTAAATTTACATGTGTTAGCTAAAAAAATAAAACATCATTTTTCTCCCTTTCTGTAGCTACATTCATTAGGTACCTTTTGGCTCTCTTCTTGAACTGGTTCATGCTATGACTGGCTTTGACATGTACAGGCAGTCTGTTCCTTTCCTTTATTGCTGTACAATTAAAGGTGTTTGAAGCCTGGCCACTGACTGTGGGTACTACAAAGTTGTGCTCTCTCCCCCTAGTACTATGATTGTTCCCAGCCTTGACAAAATTGGCAGCAAGATATTCTGGACATTGTGAACAATTTTATAAACTTGATTTAACTTCAGTTGTTTTACTCTGTCTTCAACATTCAGCATATCCAATTGTTGTAATTCATCCTGGCCTACATGTTCTCTTGGTCCCAGGTCCAGGATGAATCTTACCATTTTGTTCTGGGTGATTTGCAGTCTATCTCTTAGTTATTTTTTGTCAAGGCAGAGTACCATGAAGAGCAAGCGTAGTCCATATGACATTGTATAAGGGCTAGACATAGGGTCCTGCGAGCCTCAGTAGGTAGACACTGTGCTTGTCTGTAGAGGAACTTCAGTTTGGCATTCGCTTTCTTCACTACACTGTTCCCTATCAATTCTCCTGACATGCATGGGTCAAAGGGGATTCCCAGATATTTTATTGAGGAAACTGAAGTGATGGATTCCCCATTACACCGGACATTAAAATTATTTACCATTCTCAGTTTATGTTTCGTGCAAAAGAGTATGGCTTCCGTTTTCCGGAGGTATAACGATAGTTTGTTGTCTACTAACCATTTGCTGCAGGACTCTAGTTCCAGTGTTATTACATTAGCTATATCTTGTGGGTCTTTACCTGACACTAACAGAGCACTGTCATCCACATATAGTAGGAGTTTGCACTTGACACTGATGGGCATGTCATTTACGTAACATAGGAATAATAAGGGACCCAGAATACTACCTTGGGGAACTCCACATGCTTTCGGCAGGGGTTCTGATTTGTTGACTTTGACAAGTTGTTTCCAGTTGCTAAGATAGGACTTAAACCAGTTTGTGGAACCTATGCCGATAACTTGAAGATTCTTACATATTATATTGTGGTTGACAGTATCGAAGGCCTTTTACAAGTCTAAGGTTATCATTCCTATGAGTGTTCCCTATCGACATTTCAGTTATCATGTTATCCATCAAATTAATTAGGGAGGTGTCGATTTAATAAGAGCTCCTAAAGCCTGATTGGTAACTATGAAGAATGTTGTTGTCATTAAGATACTTAACTACTTGACAGTACACCGCCCTCTCTAGAATTTTGGATATTACACTGAGTATACTAACAGGCCTATAGTTGCTGACATCAGTCCTACTATTTTTCTTGAAGATAGGAGTAACTCTGGCCTCCTTGAACCCCTCTGGTACTGTATTAGTGGTGATGGACAAATTTATTATGTGAACAATGGGGATTGCCAGTTCAAAGGCACCATCTTTTAAGAACTTAGACGGGATGTTATCTGGGCCGGTGCTCTTAGTTATTTTTTTGCACGAAGTCATGAGATACACTTACTAGTTGACAACTGTTTGGAGTTATCCCTTTATTGGTATAGTATGTTTTAAACTTATCAAGAGTCTGTGTTAAAGGTATTTGATACAGCTGGTAGCTTACTTACTAGTGTTGATGCGACGGTTGTGTAGTATGAATTAAAACAATTTGCCACTTTAGTTGTTTCGCGGCATACCTCGTTATCGATATTTAGTACTATGTTAGATCTATCTACTGGTTTATGGCTATACCCAGCTGCTTTAGTTGTTGCCAGAGCTTTCTGGGGTTATTCTTGGACTCTTCGATTTTTGAGCAATAGTGCCTTGCCTTTGCTCCTTTTATAAGCCTCTGCACTCTGTTCATCACCCTTTGGAATTCATTTAGCAACTGGTCTCTGAATTTCATATTATCTAATATCTCAGTAGTCATCCAGTAGTGTTCATGACTGGGGGTGAAGAGGAGATCCGTAGACCTGAATGATCCTCGTGTGGTTGATAGGATTTAAACTCCATTAACCAACCAACCACCAGCTCTTAGCCTGTAAATTAAAGGTGCATTGAACATTGACACTTCCTAATGTTTGTCTTAAGGTGCATAATCCTTAACACGCTGCACTTTCTTAAAAGTTAAGAGGATGTGCAATATGAGATGTACTGTATGTTTGTTCTTGTGTATTAACGTGATCCGCCTCAGGAGATTTGCTTGTCTTTCCTTGCAGCTCGTAAGCTACAAAACAATTACAAAGAAAGGAAGTTTATTTTCTCGCGTTGTAATTACTATGTGTGAGACTTAGAGTTTGTTTGGCCTTGTGAAGACCTAAGACCTGCACGCGTGTGCGGTGCGTGGGCGCGCACGTACACGCACAAATACACATGGGCACACACACACAAATATATATATATATATATATATATATATATATATATATATATATATATATATATATATATATATATATATATATACAAATACACACACACACCCACACACACAAATTCACACATACACACACATATACAAATCAGGACCCTGTACACTGTGTACGTTAGGCCCATATTGGAGTATGCAGCACCTAGCCAAACACGTAAAGAAGCTAGAGAAAGTGTAAAGGTTTGCAACAAGACTAGTCCCGGAGCTAAGGGGTATCTCCTATGAGGAAAGGTTAAGGGAAATCGAACTGACAACACTGGAGGACATAAGAGATAGGGAGGACATGCTAATATCCTATAAAATACTGAGAGGAATTGACAAGGTGGACAGAGACAGAATGTTCCAGAGATGGGACACAGCAACAGGTGACACAGTTGGAAGTTGAAGAATCAGATGAATCACAGGGATGTTAGGAAGTATTTCTTTAGTCATAGAGTTGTAGGAAGTGGAATAGTCTGGGAAGTGACGTAGTGGAAGCTGGAACTATACATAGTTTTAAGACGAGGTATGATAATGCTCACGGACCAGGGAGAGAGAGGACCCAGTAGCGATCAGTGAAGAGGAAGGGCTAGGAGCTATGAATCGACCCCTACAACTACAAATAGGTGAGTACAAATGAGTACACACACGCGCGCGCGCGCGCAAACACATACACTAGTGGCCAGTGTTACACGACATACATTATATGCAAGGTTAAGAAGATAATCAAGAGATGTTTGGTGGAGCCTAGAAGCTAGTGGCTCACTTGAGGGACAAAGTCTACACACCTCCCTCAAGAAGAAGGACCTCAGGGTGAGCATTGTATCGAGCATATCGTCTGAAGCGCACATCAACCACATAACGAGAAATTACGAGAGCTATATATGATGACATTGGAAGGACTAGGGGTGCTATAACAACGTACAAATAAGGACTAGGGGTGATATAACAACGTACAAATAAGGACTAGGGGTGCTATAACAACGTACAAATAAGGACTAGGGGTGATATAACAACGTACAAATTACCTAGAAGAACTGATAGGTCAGACAGGGACAGATTATTCGAGAGACGAAAAGCAAGAATAAGAAGGAAGTTGAAAACAAAGATGAGTAAAAGGGATGTTAGGAAGTATTTCTTCAGTTCTAGAACAATCAGGAAGTTGAATGGCCCGGACAGTGCCGTGATACAGGCAAGATCCATATTTAGGAGAGGGACGATAACGCTCTCAAAGCCAGGCGAGAATGACCCCAGTAGGCTAGCGAAGACCTCTTCTTGGCTAGGAGGAAGTAAATCCCGCAGTGAACAGCTTAAAGGAGAAACAAGAGCTGAGATAACGCCCACATCGCAGTTAGGTAAGTATAGAAGAGCAAGAGATAATTAATTTCAGGCCAGTGTTACTAGCAAGTATATTATACAGAGTAGAAGAAAATAATTAGTAGGTAGTTGGCTAGACACTAAGATTAGGAGGGACTTTGTTATAGAAAAAACAGCATGAATCTGGGGAAGGTAATGCATCACAACCCTTCTGGAAATCTGCCATAATAACTGAGTACAAGCAAGAACAACAGCGTTGCAGAGTACATATACGTGGACGGCAGAAACACATATAACACAATCTTCCCAAACACTGGTTCACAAATTAGAGGAGCAATAATGGGTTCAAGATAGTGATTCAATATACCAAGGAATATCTTGCAAATAGAAGCCCGGGTGATGTAATACGCATATTTCAGGATGACAAATGAGACTCCTAATTACCATCATATCATACCTAAAGAAACCTGTCAGATGACACTGAAGTGGATTGAGAGATGCTCCAAGAAGACTTGTAGAGGCTACGAGGGTGGTGGCAGAGACTGCTCAACTGAAGAGCAAATCTAAGTGGAAGTGCAGCCCAGAAGATGTCAAACTATAAATATGGCCCATGAAAAAAGGAACCCATGAAAAATGTTGCGACATATGCAGATTAAACAAACTTCAGAACTGCCTTCAGGTTTCTTAACTTTTCTTAGAAAAACTTGATTTTAGACTCTATACACAATATATGTCAGAATAATAACTAGTAAAACACCTTGAAAAACGAATAAGTTGTTAGGAGAATCTACAGGAAATATCTCACAAAATTAGAAGAGAGAAGTATAGGGATGACATATTTAAAAGTAATATTTCGACGCATTGGGAATATTTCCAGAGGTTCAGCTCAACCAGAGGTTCAGATCAACTAGATATCTTCAGCAGCGAATGTACGTTTTGGCATATCTAAGATTAGCTTTCAGGAATCTCAACAAAGAAATTTCCTTGACCTTAAATACAAGATATGTCAGACTTATCTTCAAGAATGCAGCATCAGCACTGAGCCCAAACCCAATAAAGCATTTAAAGGAACTGGAGAAAGCGAAGAGGTTTGCAAAGAATGTAGGAAGTCTCAAAGAAATCAACCTTTCTACATTACAGGAAAGACGGAGAAGTGGAGAAATTATTGATCCAGAATTGAGTGAACAGAGAAAAGTGAAGAGGAGAAAGAGTAACTCTGCTAATCAGAAATGAACACAGATTGCATTAATTAACAATTCAAATCAACAATGATATTTCAAATCAATGTAACAAAAAAATAACCATATAAAGTACGTATCGGGTCTTATTAGCTGGCATAAGCAATCCTCCATTAGAAAGTGATATACACTCCAGCATCCAAATGCATAATAAACAAGTTGGCAGAGGAAACGAACATGGTCTGAGCTAAACTGATGATGCTATTGATTTCAACCTCGTAGAAAGCACACTAAGTTCTCGGACCTCCATAATGCAACATCTTCAGGAACTGATAAGATTTTGAGAAAACGATTAGCTAAAGTAATTTTTCTTTTCCAGCAAATCATATCCGGGAATACGGAGAACCTCTTGGACCAAGCGTTAACTATATTCATATATTTAACTTTGGTAGAAAGAGTGTAGAAGACTGAGATGTTCGCCGACACTAACAATTTAGAGAATTTTACTCTAAACATATTCAAAATGTTCAAACAAAAATGTCAAGGATGAATAAACAAGTTTTCACTCATTTGTAGGGGAAGAGATAAGACAAAAGTGAATCCATTTTGACCCAGAGAAATAAAGAAGCAAAATTTAAAAACTAGGAAAAAAGTGCTGATCATCCCTGACTTAAGAGAACAAGAAAATAAGCAGACTAGAATAAAAAGTTAATTTCTTCAGGAAATAAAGAAAATAGAAAACTATCTGCTGTGGATATACCAATTAAAGAAACGAAAGTCCTAAGGCTACTTCTCAGGAATACTAGAAGTAAACTAAAAATAAAATTACAACAGTAACTTAATAAACACAACTATGACAAGAATATCAGGGCAGTATACTCTGAGCTTAAAAAAAAAAAACATTTGTGTTTGAAAACGGGCGGTACCAGAGCTAGATGATGACCTGTCAAGCATAAATAAAACCAATAACTAAGTATAAATATGTGGACAGATGCTAAAAGCCCCATTCAATGAAGAGTGCCTATTGGTGAACACATTACGGAAGTCAGGAGACTTCAAGATGAAGATATTTCTTGAGAGCAACAATACTTACAGGCTTCCTAGGTGTAACATCCATCATGAATTTCAGCACTCATTATGAATTGAAGGAGGGAATTTGGTGAAACCACATTCACTCAAGGAGAACGCTTTCAGAAATAGCCTTACAGAACAACAGCTGTGGTAGCACTGACTAGAGTCGCAGTGTAACACCACAAATGGATGGTTGCCAGAAGTCAGTAACAAACTCTTATGAAAATAAAAGAAACCAAACTACATTAATTAAGCCGAAGAGTAAGATATATTATGAGATAATTACGAACTTTACTCCTGTCCCAATTAATTTGCACACACACACACACACACACACACACACACACACACACACACACACACACACACACATACATACATACATAAAAACATAAGAAAGGAGGAACACTGCAACAGGCCTACTGGCCCATACTTGGCAGGTCCATGTCATAACCAACCCACCAACAAAAATATTTGTCCAACCCATCCCCATCCAAGGAAGAAACCTCGACAACAAAACAACAATTCCTACCAACAATTGTGCAAGTCCCGTTCAAATCCAACCCTTCTCACTCACAAGAAAACAGAAATAAGGAACACTGCAGCAAGCCAACTGGTCCACGCTAGGCAGCTTCCCATAAATAAAAGGACACAAATGCAACTAATGTGACATTTTATTCTAGCAACGTTTCGCTCTCCAGGAGCTTTTTCAAGCAGTTACAAGCGATACATGGACACAGAGGGTATATATATACTCTCCAAGTGAGGTGTAATACTAGTGGTGGTAGAAGTAGTAGTGATATAAGTTGTAGTAGTAATACAATAAGGTAGAACAATCAATTTGCACATGAGTAAAAGGTGATAAAACAATTACATGGGTAGTATAAAAATAAGTTAATTCAACACAAGCACATCGTAGATGTGGAACACTCCTACAGGCCTTCTCTATTCCAACCTCCAGCAGAAATATTTGTCTAACCTATTTTATACTACCCATGTAATTGTTTTATCACCTTTTACTCATGTGCAAATTGATTGTTCTACCTTATTGTATTACTACTACTACTACGACTTATATCACTACTACTTCTACTACCACTAGTATTACACCTCACTTTGAGAGTATATATATACCCTCTGTGTCCATGTATCGCTTGTAACTGCTTGAAAAAGCTCCTGGAGAGCGAAACGTTGCCACAATAAAATGTCACATTAGTTGCATTTGTGTCCTTTTACTTAACATATTGTCGGTAATTCTACCAATATTATTACAGGTTCCCATAAAACCCAAAACCAATACCACAAACAAAAACTCCTACCCAACCTGCCTTGTATGGATCAGTAGGCGTTCTGCAGTGTTCCTCTATTCTTATGTTAACCCACCTACTCCATCCATGGAATATGCTTTGATAATCAGGGCACTACAAAACAGGGTACTGGAAGAGCTGGAGCACCTGGTCCATCACAAGAGCACTGAGGGAGCCAAAGCACCTGGTCCATCACCAGGGCACTGAATGAGTCCATCACTAGGGCAATGAATGGTGAAGAACAGGAGGAGTTTGAGGTAATCAGTCCCTCGGCCTTGAGTCGATGTAGTCAGTCTATCCTAAGTCGATGTAGTCATCCATACATACATACATACATATAAATATATATATATATGTCGTGCCGATTAGGTAAAACTGGTCAATTAGCAAGCACTCATTTAAAATTAAGTCATTTCTAAAATTTTCTCTTATACGTTTAAAGATATATATTTTTTTAATTATGTTACTGTAAAAATTTATAATTTTGTACCAAGAGAAACTTTGAAGACTTACCTAACCTTATTATAAGAAGCGCAATTTTTGTTTAGCCTAACCCAACTTAATATATTTTAGATACGTTTACAGTAATTTAATAATAAACAAACACATTGAAATATATTTTTTTTCGTTATGTTCAGAATGATTTTTACGAAATTATTGCATACACAAATTTTCGCTTATCTTATATGGCAAGATAAGCGTTGCTATTTAAGCCAAAATCGCAAGTTCTGCCTATTCGGCACAACATAATTTTATATATATATATATATATATATATATATATATATATATATATATATATATATATATATATATATATATATGTCGTGCCGATTAGGTAAAACTTTCGATTTTGGCTTAAATAGCAACGCTCACCTTGCCATATAAGACAAGTGATAATTTGTGTATGCAATAATTTCGCCAAAATCATTCTGAACATAACGAAAAAAATATATTTCATTGTGTTTGTTTATTATTAAATTAATGTTAACGTATCTAAAATATATTTAGTTGGGTTAGGCTAAATTAAATTGCGCTTGTTGTAATAAGGTTAGGTAGGTTTTCAAAGTTTCTCTTGGTACAAAATTATAAATTCTTACATTAACATAAATGGAAAAAATATATCTTTAAACGTATAAGAGAAAATTTTAGAAAGGACTTAATTTTAGATGAGTTCTTGCTAATTGACCAGTTTTACCTAATCGGCACGACATATATATATATATATATATATATATATATATATATATATATATATATATATATATATATATATATATATATATATAAGGGCCTACATCAGGGACCTACCAGAAGACAAGGCCGTAGTCAAACTTGACTTTAGAAATGCCTTTAATATGGTGAAGAGAGATGTGGTCTTGCCAGCCGTTCGAGATCGGTTCCCCAGTCTCTTTCCCTTCATTTCAGCTGGCTACAGCAAACCCTCGACTCTTTTGTTTGGGGAACATGAAATTCCCTCATCTGAGGGTGTTCAGCAGGGTGATCCACTCGCTCCACTTCTCTTCTGTTTGGCAGTAAGAGAACTAACTTCCAGCCTATGCAGCGAGCTCAACATCTGGTACCTGGATGATGGCACTCTGGCAGGTACTGGGAGTCCTTGTTAGAGGACCTACAACGGGTGAAGACACAGGGAGAATCCTTAGGACTCATCCTTAATCCCTCAAAGTGTGAAATTATCACAACAAATCAGGAAATAATCAATGCGGTGCAAACAGTCCTCCCAGAAGTCACTACTATCACTCCATCCAACAGTACCCTCCTGGGAGCACCGCTGGGTCACCACGCCATCGACACTGTCCTCAAGGACAAAGTGAATGACCTGAAAAGAATGGAGGAGAGAATAAGTGATCTTGATGCCCATGATGCCCTGTATCTCCTCACAAGGTGTCTTACTATGCCAAGACTCACTTACTTCTTGAGGTGCGCACCCTCTTTTGAAAACCCAACACTTGACGAGTATGACGCACACCTGAGATCAACCTTAAAGAAGGCACTGAATCTGTCACTAGAGGATCAGCAATGGGAGCAGGCAACCTTCCCAGTGCGACTGGGAGATATAGGGGTGCGCAAAGCAAGGCAGGTAGCGTTACCTGCATTTCTGTCATCGTGTTTGGCCTCCTGTGGATTAGTCAAGAGGATTGTCCCTGAACGTTTGAGAGGTGGGGTTTGGGAGCTCAAGACCCCAAGTTCATTGAAGCAGCAGTGCAGTGGGACATCCTGGCAGACTCCTCCAGTAGACCAGCTCCTCCCAAAGAGCACAAACAGTCCCACTGGGACAAACCGATCATGGAAAAAATTTCCAACACAATGCTCACCAACGCTTCAGGAAAGGACAAAGCTCGTCTCCTAGCGGTGAAGGCACCACACTCAGGAGATTTCCTTCTTGCTGTTCCCAATTCCTCTCTGGGCACTCGACTCGACCCACAGGCCATTCGGATTGGTGTTGCTCTTCGCCTAGCCGCCCCCATACTCACCGAACATAGGTGTATTTGCGGCAGGGCGACGGCTGATCAATTCGGACTTCATGGTCTAGTGTGTCACACATCAGAAGGGAAGTATGCTAGACATGAGGAGGTCAATGACATCATAAAGAGAAGCCTCGCCACAGCCCGTTGCCCAGCTCAACGGGAACCCCAAGTGCAGAGGTCTGATGGAGCCACCATGCTACCCTGGAAGGATGGTAAGCAGATTGCTTGGGACTACACCTGTGCTGCCACATTGGCAGACACCTACCTGCCACACTCCTTAGCCGAAGGGGGTGGAGCTGCCAGCCACAGGTAGACCCAGAAGACCCGCAAATATGAAGACCTTCCCTCTTGCTATAACTTCATCCCAATAGGGTCGGAGACCCATGGAGCATGGGGCAAGTGTGCTCTAAAGTTTCTCAAGGAGCTGGGTGGAAAACTCATCATAGAAACCAAGGACCACAGGGCGACCAGCTTCCTCTTTCAGAGACTCAGTGTTGCGATCCAGAGGGAAAATGCCTGCAGTATTCTGGGCACGCGGCCCACTGCCGGGGAATTGGACGAAGTATTTGACATGTAGCTCTGAGTTGTTATCTATGTTGTTTTACTCCCCATTGTATTTTGTCTTGAAATAAAGTTTATATATATATATATATATATATATATATATATATATATATATATATATATATATATATATATATATATATATAAGTATATATATATATATATATATATATATATATATATATATATATATATATATATATATATATATATATATATATATATATATATATATATATATATATATATATATATATATATATATATATATATATATATATATATATATATATATATATATATATATATATATATATATATATACGTATATATATATATATATATATATATATATATATATATATATATATATATATATATATATATATATATATATATATATTATATAATGTCGTGCCGATTAGGTAAAACTTTCGATTTTGGCTTAAATAGCAACGCTCACCTTGCCCTATAAGACAAGTGAAAATTTGTGTATGCAATAATTTCGCCAAAACCATTCTGAACATAACGAAAAAAATATATTTCATTGTGTTTGTTTATTAATAAATTAATGTTAACGTATCTAAAATATATTTAGTTGGGTTAGGCTAAATTAAATTGCGCTTGTTGTAATAAGGTTAGGTAGGTTTTCAAAGTTTCTCTTGGTACAAAATTATAAATTCTTACATTAACATAAATGGAAAAAAATATATCTTTAAACGTATAAAAGAAAATTTTAGAAAGGACTTAATTTTAGATGAGTTCTTGCTAATTGACCAGTTTTACCTAATCGGCACGACATATATATCAATAACTACACTGCACTAGCCATGGGTCGAACCCAGGATGCTTTGGCCCGCCTCATGATGAGCGAAAACACATGACGCTCTAGTCCACTGAGCCACACAATCCTTAAGAGTAGCGCATCCAGTAGGACTGAATGTTGTACTCGCTACCCAAGGACATACACGGTAGTGTGGACGCCTCTAAGCTAATTTCATTCTCCTCCCTGTTTGGTGTACTAGCTCAAATACACCAAACATGGAGGAGAATGAAATTAGCTTAGAGGCGTCCACACCACCGTATGTCCTAGGGTAGCGAGTACAACATTCAGTCCTACTGGATGCGCTACTCTTAAAGATTGTGTGGTTCACTGGACTAAAGAGTCATGTGTTTTGTTTTCGGTCATCATGAGACGGGCCAAAGCATCATGGGTTCGACCCGTTGGCTAGTGTAGTGTAGTTATTGATCAATACCACTCAATACCACACAGACTGTAGTGTGTTCGAATCCTTTGCAGACAAAGTTTTTTGTTATAAAAGCAAAACTTGTTGAGGTCAAACACCTACGTCCAGACTGATGCTTGAGTTACCAAAATCCACTCCACCTCAAATAGCCAAAATCAAATGATCTTACTCCACAACAGCTCGAACCTACCTTAAAGAGGATGCAGCAGTGCAACAAAGGAAGCTTTTCTCCAAGCCGGGACACTAGACACGGCACTCCGATGTAACATGAGCAGACGCACCGCCCAAATTATATACAGTAGAGTTTCCACAGCCGATGTTCAACAGAAAATCAGACTTACTGGAAACTCCAAGCTCTCTGCGAAAACAGTCAGTGGAATAGTTTAGGAAAACCTGAAATTATTCAAAATCTTTCATCTTGTTCACTGTCGAGTACAGAAGCCAAAGCCCTCATCATAGGCCTTTAATTTGCTACAAAAATCACGAAACGAAAAAGGACCTCTATTTCATCCCTAAAAAACTACTGACACTATGACTCTGATTTCCAAAAGGCTACTTTCAAGGCATCATTTCAGCTGCCATTTCAGCACACAGCTCCCCAGTCCTACCTCAGCGCTTCATCAGAGTCACCACCGCTGATAAAGGAGGTGGCTGACAACTACAGAAAGAAAATGCTCAATCTACTTAACGACCCAGACACATACAAACCTCTGGCAACAAACCAAGAAGACAACCTTACTAAAACCTTTTCTTCGCATGATTAGCCTCATACTGAGGGACTCAGAACAAGGGAAGAAACTTCTACACATCATTTCCAGCAACATCAGACCCGCCAGAATGTACAGCCTGCCAAAAACTCACAACCCAGGATTGCACTGAGGTCCATCTCTGAAGTAGGCAGTGTTCCCCACCAACTCTCAGGGATTCTTACTAAGCACCTTTCTAAACTCATGGGCACAATAAGTCGAGAACATCTTAAACACTCTGGTGATCTCAATCGCATCCGCAACATTAACTAGGAAGAAGAAGCTCCTTAGACGTAACATTCCTGATTCCAAGGTACCTACTACAAATGCCATTGATCTCTTGCACCGGAAAATTGACGAGTCCCTTGACCTTCCTGTTCCAGCCAGTGAGTTAATCGACCTTGTTGAATTGTGTGTAGGCTTTACATGTTTCTGTTTTGAAAATCACCTTTTTCAGAAGATTTTTAGACTACTCAGGGGTTCCCCACTTAGTGTCGTACTGGCGAACCTATACATGGAATATCTAGAAACCGAATTATTTTTCTTCTATTATTCTTTCTTCGGTCACCTGGCTTCGTTATGGTGACGACATTCTTATAACTCAAAGACGCTTCAACGTTCCTGCTATCCAACGCAAGCACAACCAGGTCGAGTCCTCAATTAAGTTTGCACTAGAATAAGTCAACAACACTCTTCCTTTCCTTGATGTTCTTCTCTGCAAAGCTAACCACGAACTTCGCTTTAAAGTATATCGAAATTCTACCAACCAACACGACCTTCACTACTTATGTTTTCACCACGATACAAAAAATTAAACGTGGTATAATCATAAGCTTTATCCTTCGTGCCCTCTGAATCTGTAGCAATGAACTCATTGAGGAAGAATTCTCTCTCATCGAACAAGTATTTTCCAAACTTCACTATTCTCGTGCATATAACATATTTAGCTGACCGAGACAAGATACTTCCAAGAGGAAGTACATAGTCCTCCTCACCAACTCCGTTGCCGAACACGTTTTTAACATCTCCAACACCTCATTCCAAGTATCTACCTCCACATCCACTACCATCAAAGACATCATTAGTAAGAGACATCACAAGGTTCAATCTTCTGCAGTGGTATACATGATCCTTTGTAACGATTGCAACCAATTTTAAGTAGGAGAGACATCCAGAGTCCTCGAAACACGTATTTCAGAACACCAATACGCAGACAGAACGGACAATTAAAGGAATGCCTAAGTTTTACACCGAAACTTCAACAACCATTTAATCAACTACAGAGACGCAAGACTCATCGCCAGGGAAGAAGACACAGTACCGCAGAATCTTGGAATCGTCACTTATCTGTATACAAGAATTTCAGCCTTTGCCAGGAAACTTCTTCATCGTTATCCTACATAACAACATACACACCCACCCTACATAACAACATACACACCCACCCTACATAACAACATACACACCCACCCTACATAACAACATACACACCCACCCTACATAACAACATACACACCCACCCTACATAACAACATACACCACCCTACTACCTACACTCTACAACTCCCTGTCTCAAACCCATCCATCTTAAATCCCACATTCTCCACCTTTTCCGCTTCTCCACTGACTTCATACTACTGTGTATACTCATGTACGCTTTACCCAGTTAAATCTGTTTGTGACTTGATAAAGTCTACTATGTGGGCGAAACCTAGTCAATAATGGATCGCATCATATTGCATTTGTGCTTATTTTTCCATGGTGTCTGCATTTTATACTATTAACCTACATCCGTTTAAGGTCAATTTTAAAACGAGACAAAATATTTATAAAAATTAAAGGTTAATGACATATAGAAATGACAAATAGAAATATGTTTCTTTATTCAAGTGGAAGACTGAATGAAATGGATTGAAAAGACATGACTGAGAGTGATACCGGTACACACATGATGCACAATACTTTCTCTAAAAATCCGTGACCTTTATTGCTTGCGCTGCCTTAAACTTTTCAAAAGTAAACAGCATCATTAGGACCCAATGGACTTGTGCTGTTTGAGTTTCTATGAATATATTTATAACTTCTGAACAATGACAGTGTTCTTGTCTAGTCCTTGAGGGCCACAGTGTTCTTGTCTCGTCCTTGAGGACCACAGTGTTCTTGTCTCGTCCTTGAGGACCACAGTGTTCTTGTCTCGTCCTTGAGGACCACAGTGTTCTTGTCTAGTCCTTGAGGACCACAGTGTTCTTGTCTCGTCCTTGAGGACCACAGTGTTCTTGTCTCGTCCTTGAGGACCACAGTGTTCTTGTCTAGTCCTTGAGGACCACAGTGTTCTTGTCTAGTCTTTGAGGACCACAGTGTTCTTGTCTCGTCTTTGAGGACCACAGTGTTCTTGTCTCGTCCTTGAGGACCACAGTGTTCTTGTCTCGTCCTTGAGGACCACAGTGTTCTTGTCTCGTCCTTGAGGACCACAGTGTTCTTGTCTAGTCCTTGAGGACCACAGTGTTCTTGTCTAGTCCTTGAGGACCACAGTGTTCATGTCTAGTCCTTGAGGACCACAGTGTTCTTGTCTAGTCCTTGAGGACCACAGTGTTCTTGTCTCGTCCTTGAGGACCACAGTGTTCTTGTCTCGTCCTTGAGGACCACAGTGTTCTTGTCTCGTCCTTGAGGACCACAGTGTTCTTGTCTCGTCCTTGAGAACCACAGTGTTCTTGTCTCGTCCTTGAGGACCACAGTGTTCTTGTCTCGTCCTTGAGGACCACAGTGTTCTTGTCTCGTCCTTGAGGACCACAGTGTTCTTGTCTCGTCCTTGAGGACCACAGTGTTTTTGTCTCGTCCTTGAGGACCAGAGGAATGATTTAGCATTGAAATATGTATAAATATATCTATATTTATGTATTATCTTAAGTTTCACTAACTACAGTAGTTGTACAAATCGACTTAAAACTCGCACCCCTGACCATGTCTGGCTTCCCACACCTGTCTGGCTTCCCACACCTGTCTGGCTTCCCACACCTGTCTGCCTTCCACGCCTGTCTGCCTACCACACCTGTCTGCCTACCACACCTGTCTGCCTCCCAACTCTTGTCTCACTCCCTCCCCCAACTCTCTTACTCAACAACCTGTCTGACTTCGCCCACTTATTTGACTCCCCACCTGTCTCACCCTCCCCCACCTACCTGTCTCACCCTCCCCCACCTACCTGTCTCACCCTCCCCCACCTACCTGTCTCACGTCCATCATTATCCCCTCCAGTATGCTTCCCATATTTTAATCCAATTTGTACTCCACTTTCACCAACACTGTGTACTCCATAGTCTAATCCAGTATGTACTCCATGCATCAGTCTATATATAACCTTATAATTTCTTCTCCTTTATCATTCTTTATTATTATTCTTTACTTTTATCATTGTTTTATCTTTTATTATAATTTTTTTGTCCTTTGTCATTGTTTATTCTTCTTTATGTATATTTTATCATTTATTATTTTAATTTTTTATCTCTATCAATCTTTGTCATTCAGCATTTTTCACAAGTCTTTTTATCATTTTTTATCATATTTTTCATTATTTATCATTTATATTCTTTATAATTTTTAAAAACTAATTATTTTCATCTTTTTTTAAACATTCTTTATCATATTTTATCATTATTTATCATATTTTATCATTCTTTAACATATTTTATTATTCTGTATCATATTTTATCATTATTTAATATATTTTATCATTCTGTATCATATTTTATCATTCTTTATCATATTTTATCATTCTTTAACATATTTTATCATTCTGTATCATATTTTATCATTATTTAATATATTT
This sequence comes from Cherax destructor, assembly GCA_009830355.1. Lineage (NCBI taxonomy): Eukaryota > Metazoa > Arthropoda > Malacostraca > Decapoda > Parastacidae > Cherax > Cherax destructor. The sequence goes on from WNWK01001555.1 coordinate 158,795, forward strand.
TATCATTCTGTATCATATTTTATCATTCTTTATCATATTTTATCATTCTTTAACATATTTTATCATTATGTATCATATTTTTCATTATAAATTATTTATCATTCTGATATATTTTATCATTCTTCTATCACAAAAATTTTATCATTGTGTAGATGAATGGTTCAGAGAACCGACAAGTTATAAATTAGACACATATGAAACACTTGGGTATCTTTATTGGGATCTTGATACAAACGAATTCTTCAACACTTGTCCAACCTTTGGACGAAGACCTTCTTCGACTAGTGGATGGTACCACTATGACCCCGCCTCCTCCTGCTTCACCTCACCTGATTACAGCATATAAGCCACCTCTACGGCTTTTTGCTGGACTTCCAGCAAGATTGATGGACTGAACACATCGACTCCAGGCCGAGGGACTGATTACCTCAAACTCCTCCTCTCCTTACATCTTTCTACTTTGTATTGGACTGATGAAGCCACTGTGTGGCGAAACGTTTCCTCAATAAAGATACCCAAGTGTTGCATATGTGTCTAATTTATATTTTATCATTCTTTATCATATTTTATCATTTTTTATCATATTTTATCATTCTTTATCATATTTTATCATTCTTCTTTATCATATTTTCTCATTCTTTATCATATTTTATCATTCTTTATCATATTTTATCATTCTTTATCATATTTTATCGTTCTTGATCCTCCTTCACCAGTTGTTGCAAATCTTTATCCCTCCTTATCCTACTTTATCTTTGTCTCTTCATCACTGTTGCTTTACGGTGTTTTATCCAGTATTCTTTATTCCCTCTTCTTCATTCTTCTCAAGTTTATTTTATCTGAAGCCGCGTTTGTCATCTTATCCTTTGTCTTCTTCCTCTCCCTCCACCTTCTTCCTAAACATCTATTTTCTTTATTCGACTTCTTCATCATCTTATTTCTTCCTCGTGCACCTTCCTCCTCTTCCTCTGCCTCTTCCTCTGCCTCTTCCTCTGCCTCCTCTTCCTCTGCCTCCTCTTCCTCTGCCTCCTCTTCCACCTCTTTCTCTGCCTCCTCTTCCTCTTCCTCCTCTGCCTTCTCTTCCTCTGCCTCCTCTTCCTCTGCCTCCTCTTCCTTTGCCTCCTCTTTCTGCCTCCTTTTCTTCTGCCTCATCTTCCTCTGCCTCCACTCTCCACGCTTTCCGCCTTCTTCTCTTTGTCTTTTCTTTATTTGTCTGCTTTTCCTCCGTCTTCCTCTTCATCTATCGTCTCCTTCCTACGTCCTGCTTCCTCCCCGTCCTAATCTTCCTCCCCATCTTCCTTCTTCTTTCATTTATCAGCTATGACATCTCTCCCAACATTATCGCCAGAAACTTTTTATCCTCAAGTTGTTTCCTGCCTCCCGCACTGCCTCCCGCACTGCCTCCCACACTGCCTCCCACACTGCCTCCCACACTGCCTCCCACAATGCCTCCCACAATGCCTCCCACACTGCCTCCCACACTGCCTCCCACACTATCTCACACTACCTCCCACACTGCCTCTCACACTGCCTCTCACACTGCCACTCACACTGACTCTCACACTGCCTCTCACACTGCCTCTCACACTCCCTCTCACACTGCCTCCCACACTACCTCCCACACTACCTCTCACACTGCCTCCCACGCTACCTCTCACACTGCCTCTCGCACTGCCTCTTACACTGCCTCTCACATTGCCTCTCACATTGCCTGCCACACTACCTCCCACACTACCTCTCACACTGCCTCCCACACTACCTTTCACACTGCCTCACACACTGCCTGCCACACTATCTCTCACACTACCTCCTACACTGCCTCTCACACTGCGTCTCACACTGCCTCTCACACTGCCTCTCACACTGCCTCTCACTCTGCCTCTCACACTGCCTCCAACACTACCTCCCACACTGCCTTCCACACTGTTTCCGCCACTACCTCCAATACTGCCTCCCACACTGCATGCCACACTGCCTTCCCGCTACCTCTCACACTGCCTCTCACACTGCCTCTCACATTGTCTCCCACATTGCGTGCCATAGTGCATCCCACACTGCCTCTCACACTGCCTCCCACACTTCCTTTCACACTGCCTCCCACACTACCCCCCCCACTGCCTGCCACATTGCATCCCACATTGCTTGCCACACTGCCTCCCTCACTGCCTCCCACATTGCTTCCCACACTGCTTCCCACACTGTCTCAGCCCCACACTGCCTCAGCCCAACACTGTCTCCCACACTGCCTCTCACATTGCCTCCCACACTGCGTCCCACACTTTCTCCCACACTGCCTCCTACATTGCCTCCGTCTTACACTGCTTCTCTCTCCCACTTCTACACTGCCTCCCACATTGCCTCTGTCTCACACTGCCTCTTTCCTACACTGCATCCCTCCCACACTGCCTCCCTTCCACAATACCTCTTTCATACACTGGCTCCCTCCCACACTGCCTCCGTTCCTTCTACACTGCCTCTGTTCCTTCTACACTGCCTCCGTTCCTTCTACACTGCCTCAGTTCCTGTTACACTGCTTGCCTCCCACACTGCTTCCCACACTGTCTCCCACACTTCCTCATCCCAACACTGTCTCCCGCAATGCCTACCACTCTGTCTCAAACACTGCCTTCTACACTGCCTCCCACACTGCCTCCCTCCCACACTGCTTTCCTAGCACACTGATGCACCCCCACACTGCCTCCAACACTTCCTCTATCCCAGCCTGCCTCTTTCCTACACTGCCTCCCTCCCTCGCTTTCTTTGTCCCTCCTACACTTCCTTCCTCTCACACTGCCTCCGTTCCTTCTACACTGCCTGCCTCCCACACTGCCTCTAATTATACATCCTTCCCACTCTGACTCCCGCACACACTGTCTGGCTCCCACACTGCCTCCCTTCCACACTGCCTCCCTTCCACACTGCCTCCCTTCCACACTGCCTCCCTCCCACACTGCCTTCCCATACTATCTCCCTCTCACACTGCCTCCCAGAATGCCTACCTCCCACACTGCTTCCATCATACAGCCATTCAATCCTACAAAGTCACTCCCAAACTCATTACCTTCCACAGTCACTTCTTCCACAGTCACTTCTTCCACAGTCACTTCTTCCACAGTCATTACTTCCACAGTCATTATCCCCCACAAGTATTTCCTCCGACATTTACCCCTTCTCATCTTTACTCTTTTCCAGACTCACGCCTCCCACACTAGCTCCCTCACGCTCCACACACTGCCGCCTTCCCACACTCACTCCCTTGTTCATTCCCTCCCACCCTCATTTCTTTTACTCTGTCTCCCATACTCCCACAGTCACCTCATTTCTCATTCCTTTCCACATTTATTCCCTCTCGCACATCCTCTCTCCCTCCCACACTTCCTCTCTCACTCCTTTCCATATCCCCTCCTTCCCACACTCCCATTCTACCTCCCAAACTCCTTCCCATTGTTTCCCACTCTCCCTTCCATTGTCAATCCCATACTGCCTTTCGGTACTCATTCCTTCCCACTCCTACTACCTCCCACAATCCCCCCCCCCGACTCCCACGCTCCCTTCTCTCTTACTCTCCCTTCTTCTCTTCCAAATTTAATCTTTCCTTCATTGAATCCCTTTCATAATCTATCACACTCTCCCTCCCGCATTCCATCTTCCTCACTCTCCCACGATCACTCTCCCACGACAACTCTCCCACGGTCACTCTCCCACGATCACTCTCCCACGATCACTCACCAACGACCACTCACCAACGACCACTCTCCCACGACCACTCTCCCACTATCACTCTCCCACTATCACTCTCCCACTCATTCCTTCTCACACTCATTCCCCCACTCCTTTCTACATTACCCATCTCTTGCAGTCTCTCCCTTCACACTCCTACACTCATTCCTTCCCACACACACCTCCTCTCACACTCCCTCCCACCCTTAGTTACTCTCACTCCCTTACGATCAGTCATTCCCTCACTCACTTCCTCACTCCTTCCCTCACTCCTTAACTATCTAACATTACCTCCCACACTCCATCTCTCGCATACCTCCTCCCTCTCGCTATCCCTCCTCCATTCTAACTCCCTCCACACTCACTCCCCCACACTCACTCTCCCCACACTCATTCCCCCACACTCACTCCCCACACTCAATACCCTTACACTCACCTACACTCCCTCCCCTACACTCACTCCCCTACACATACTCCCCCTCACACTCCCATACTCCCTCATACACTCCATCCCACACTCACTCCCTCGCATACTCCCACAATTCCTCTATTACAAACAAAGGTACAGTTATATAACCTGTTGTTCCTAACAGTAAAGATAAATCACCATCAAGGAAGCAAGTAATAAATCAACTGAGAATATTCAGAACAAAAACATACACAAGTTGTTTATTGAGTCCCTCTACCTTCCCACCACCAATCATATTTACAATCTCTACATGAGATTTTTGCAGATACAGTATTATAAATAGTTTAACAACTGAGAGAGAGCAAGAAGTCTGACCCCTACAGAGGACAGACTTTTAGTATGTGTTAATCATCTGAAAGCAGGCGAGTAACTGACCTCCACTGCGAATTATAGTTACAAGTTGAGTTAGCTTGGAACCCAAACCTCTCGTTCTGATTAGTTGACATTTACAAATCGTAGTTTTTCTTCAATGTAAGCGGGGTCCCTACAGTCATACTGACAAAATATTTCAGAACTTTTAGTTGTTTATTGATTAAATACGGGACGTGTGGTTCGTGTGAAGCAGGCCAAATAAATAAGACATCCTCGGAGCACACCTCACCGTTATTCTCTGAATGAGGTTCCACCTGAGGTCCATCAGCATCCATTACACGAGTTGAGTGCCACCATGTCACATATGAAACTAGATAATGGGATTGCCTTCCTTCTCCACCATTCTGCCCAGCTGGCAGTGCTAGAAAAAAATAGTGAAAACAAATCACCTTATGAAGATAAGTTACTGCAATGCCAAGACACTGCAGGAGGAAGAGACAGCAGACAGTAGGCTCAGTATAGGTCCAATATTCTTCATTATGGTTGAAATTTCTCCTGTCAATAGAAAATCCTACTACCTATTAATTCTTCTAACCAATTTACATAGAATATTAAATGCATTGTAGCTGGTTAGCAAGCTCTGCAAAGTGAGTCCATCACAGTGTTAGCCATCCCTGCTGCATGGTTGATGGTAATGTGCTGGAGTCTTAGAGCCCAGATGTTGTGCTTGGTGCTCAGGTATGTCAGTGGGTTATGGTCGCTGTACACTTGAACCAGATACAGTGAGCATAACACAGATATCAAAGAACTCCAGGGTAAATAACAAAAAAAGGCACAATACCGTGACTGGAACAATACACACAACCCGCACATAGAAAAGAGGAGCTTACGACGACGTTTCGGTCCGACTTGGACCTTGGCCTACACTTCCTTTTCAAAGGCAGGGTAGACTTAGACATGGCGGAGACGTAGGCCATTGCGTGGAGAACTCTCCAGATACTTGAAGAGCTACGCCAACTTTGATATCACAAAAATGTACCTATAATCTGGTGAATAATCTGATGATAATTTCACAGGAGCTGTGCACAGTATTCTTTGACGTCTAGATAAAAAACAAAAAGTGGTTTCTCCAACTTGTAAAAATTGTTGAAAAGACCTTTATATTGGAGAAATTCCTACAAAACTTTACACAGAATCCAACCATTCCAAAAAATCGGTGAAGATTTTATCTCATCAAGGAGAACCTCAAACTTCTGGAGAACCATCAACTTGGCGTTCTTAGGTCCTACTTTTCCCTTGTTCTACTACATAACCCAGAAAGGTTACTGAGGTCTAACCTGAAGTTGATTTACTGAGATGATAAATTAGACATTGGTGCATCACGTGGGTTTCTTTATTGTGGTAGCGTTCCGCCTACCACTGACTTCCTCAGTCAATATAGAGAAGAATGATTGAAGGTCAGGAGTTTGAGGTAATCAGTATCTCGTCCGGGAGTCGATCAGTTTAACTTATCAAGATCGATGGACTGATCACATCGACTCCAGACTGAGGGACTGATTGCCTCAAACTTCTTCTGATCTTCAACCATTCTTCCCTCTATTGGACTGAAGAAGCCTCTGGTTGACGAAACCTTTCCACAAGTGTCTAATTTATCAATTCGTCGGTTCTCTGAACCATTTATCTAAATTGATTTACTGACGTTGACCATAAGCAGAGATTTCCTGAACCTGTTAAAGATGTCCCTGAGACGGGAGAAATGTTCTTTCCAGGAGTCAGAAACGACTGTGTGCCATGTAGTCTCTGTATGGCTAAATATGCTTTGGAAATGTGACAAGGGCGTTACACATGTTGAAAGGAGTTATGATGTATTGTTAATGGCCTCACTGGAATACAAGGGCTGAAATCACCTTCACCCTATCGTTTAAGAATACCTGATAACATCCTTTAAGCAAGTCAAGAGAGATATTGAGCTTTACCAACGACGTCTACAATATCGATCATGTGTGGGAGTGGGTAGGCGTCTGTCACAGCAACTTCATTCACTTTTCAGTAGTACATTAACACCCAAAATCCTCCATTTGGTTTCTTCAGTAAGACGCAGGGCGAAACTCACAGACTAGAAGATTCCTCTACCATCCTGTAGTCGTGTAGAAAGTTTGTCTATTGTTGCAGCAAATTTAACTTCTCAGGACGAGCTCTCTAAGAACACAGTTTAATTTGTTAGCTGTTCCTACATCCTCATCGTGAGAGCCAAAGTTACAAATTTGGAGAGCGTCCGAAAATATATTGTGATAATTCTGCAGTAGGGATGTTAACTATCTGTGCCTCAGCAATTCCGAACATGATTGGTCGTGGATCCACCAGTAGCACTGAGTTAAGCAATGGTACTTCCACCCCCACTGACTCCTTGTAATGGCTCTTGTCATTATAGGGGAGTGAGGTTCGTTTTTAAAATCTGATTTATGTGCTAGATGTTAACACCTCTCCCCAAAATTATCAAAAAGGGCCACTACATAATGAAGGCCAGACTTCTTCACGTGCTTATGGCCAACAAAGTGCAACTTCATTGTATGACGAGGAACTGGTCCTGGATCATGATTTTGTCTGCTATTTTAACATAGCAATATTGAGTCACTTTATCACACCTCTATTTCATCTGGTCTTGCACTTTCCTAAGATTATATCTGGTCAGTTGTCTGACTAATATGTTACCGTTCATCCAGTCCTCTTCAAGGAACTGTAAAGGTTCTCTTACATTATGTCTCAACATACTCAAAGGTCCTGTAACTTGATGCCAGTTTGTAAGAAAGTGGTTGCAGTATTTTCGCATCATAGTTTTCAATCTATGATAGAATCGTTTCAATGACTTCTTGTAATTGGAGGATGATAGACCGCTGGAAAGGACTGTTTTATGCTCAGGAGGCTTAAAATCTCATAATATGCCTTAGTTTTGAAATTAGTTCCTTAGTCACTCTGAATGGACCTTGGGATTCCTTCTGGAGATGTGAAGGGCACCAGGGCCGCAGAAATGGCATGCGTGGGCACTACATCTGGATATCGAGAGACGTTATTAAAACATCTGAAAATAAACTTATTACCTGATATGACATTTCCCCATCACAAGGTAGAGAAACACAGGCGACTGTTTAGTGTAGTGTCCTGGGTTTCCCCATTAGCTGGCAGTCACAGATGGATCGGACGTGTTTCTTGAAGTCCTGACTCAAACCCGGCCAAAGGAGAATTGTGGGCAAACCTAAGCACCCGGTGAAGACTTTGTTTTTTTGGGGGGAGGGGATTACAAATTTCTAGGCAGTATAACCTCCCATAATCCCCCTTTCCAGTAGGAGATTCTTCTTAACTAGTTCAGTTGCAGAGCTCTCAGGACACACTATGGAAGAAAAGAAATTGTTACCAATAAGAAGGAATGCTTCTTTCATTGGGAGTTCCTATGAAAGTTTTCACCAAAAGTCTTAAGAGCATTTGATGCCTGTTAAAAGTTTATGTAGTGGAATAGATGCTACAACTGCACCAAATGCCTCTAATAGATCGTGTTATTTCATATAGTTATATTCTGAGGTGGGAGGCTCCAAGTTTCATATTGAATAAGAGTAATCATCGTGTTCCTGAAAACCTTAACAGATTATGGTAATGAGAGTCTGTCCACTCTAAAAAAGGAGCCATACGTTCCTCCACATCTGGGAAACGGAAATAAATGCTACAGTATAAATCTTGTCAATGAGCTTTTGATTATTGAATTTACCCATGTTCCCGGATTCATTACCTACTGTGGACTGCCTCTAGAGTTTGATGCTGTTGATGATAGCATGGCCGATCTTGTGACAATAGTTGCATCTCACAGGCTCCGAGGTCTTGTCTTGGCTGGTACTTGCCTGGGACTATTCTCATAGTAACACTCTTCGCAGCAGCACCTGAAGTTTTCGCTCGATGCTCTTCATGACCAGAGTACAGTCGGGAGAGAGATTTAGTGTGGTGTGCTCTCTCAAACATACTAATTTAGCTGCTTCTGAGACTCGTGTTAATACGTGGTCCTTCATGAATACATGTACATACGGACTAACATCCTCTAGAAAGTTGTCTGAAAGAAAATATATGCAGCAAATTACTGAAATTAGGCACACCCGCCGCCTTGTACCACTGCATAGTTTAGATTTTCCACTCACACCTTTAGTTTGCCGGAATACACTAAAATGCATGTTGGTCAGCAGTAATTCACGATATCCTTATCATCCATATTAGAAGCATATTCTTGTGCCTTTCCAGGCAATGTCGTGTGCAACAGTGCCTCTCAGTGGTCAGTCGGCCACTGCAAAACTCAGGACTGACTCTCGAACGATTTCAAGAATTAATCAGGCTTAGCTTCAGGAAAACGTGGTAGTAACGATAGAAACTTCCGCTCTGTAAAGTGCTCATCACAAGATTGATGGTATTATCTCCTCTCCTCTCCTCTGTATCACATTCTTCCATAGCCAAAGCATACTATTCTCTAGTCTGTCCTAGAGTAACCTTGCCAGTTCGAGTGCTAACGAAGCGGATGCATCCTGAACTAACCCTCACTCATCGCCACTTGCCTCTTCAACTAATGGATTATCAGGTTATCATTTAATCGCTACAATTACGAGAAAGGCGTCTGCTTGGGGACCAGAGAGCATCACCAGCTCCATGTTCAGCAGACACTCCAGACTGAGAAGCCATGATTTATGAATCTGACCTTAGCTAGTTTCGGATTAATTCACGCGACGATATTCAGTGTTAACAGAAAAAGAAATCTGCCAGTAACGCTGTAGATATAATCTAGGCTGATTCTCGCCAGTGATATTACCAAACCACTAGTAAAACATCTAGTAACGTCTAGTAACACAATATGTTCACAATTCAAGGCCGCAATAACGAAAGATAGTACAACACAGAGCAACTAGCAATGCAAAAGAGCAAGAAAGAGATACAACAAAACGCTTCAGGACAGGCATCCCGCATTACGAACACGGTACGGTTAAATGGCCTGATGTGAATGACAGTAAAGACCAGCAAGGAAGCAAGTAATAAGTCAATCGAGAATGTTTAGGACAAAAGCATACGCAAGAGGTTGTTTTTTGAGAACTTATACATTCCCACCACCAATGATATTTACAGTATGGCAATGAGATTTTGGTAGATACAGCATTATAAATAGTTTAACAAGTGATAGAGACAGAGCAAAAAGAGTTCACTCGCTGTTTATAGCTTATACACCCTACAAGGACAAAAGTTTAGTGTGCGTTAATCAGCTGAAAGCAGGCCTGTAACTGGCCTCCAATGCAAATATTAAGTACAGGGTGAACTAGCTTGGAGCCCACCTCTCCCCCACTCTCACGCTAATTGGTTGACATTTAAAATGCTTGTTATTCTTCATTGTGAACGGGGTCCCTACATTCAGACAGTCAGCTGTCGGGCTCTCAGCTGATTACACTGATTTTCGAAATTTTAACAATTTTGTGCTTCGTAGGAAAACTTATTTCACTTTAAAGAGTTTGGTGCTAAAAATAAATATGACCATAATAATAACCGATTATCTATATGAAACAGTATGTATATTTTAACAATTACGCATTTATATAGCTATTTATGATATAATTACGCATATATATATATATATATATATATATATATATATATATATATATATATATATATATATATATATATATATATATATATATATTTTTTTATTAACACATCGGCCGATATCCACCAAGGCAGGGTGGCCCGAAAAAAAAACTTTCATCATCATTCACTCCATCACTGTCTTGCCAGAAGGGTGCTTTACACTACAGTTATAAAACTGCAACATTAACACCCCTCCTTCAGAGTGCCGGCACTGTACTTCCCATCTCCAGAACTCAAGTCCGGCCTGCCGGTTTCCCTGAATCCCTTCATAAATGTTACTTTGCTCACACTCCAACAGCACGTCAAGTATTAAAACCATATGCCTCCATTCACTCCTATCAAATACGCTCACACATGCTTGCTGGAAGTCCAAGCCCTCGCACACAAAACTTCCTTTACCCCTCCCTCCAACCTTTCCTAGGCCGACCCCTACCCCGCCTTCCCTCCACTACAGATATAATGCAGATATAATGCACTACAGATATAATGCAGATAATTCGGAGTTTGGAAATTAGGAGGAGGTGCGGGATTACCAAAACGATTGTCCAGAGAGCTGAGGAGGGGTTGTTGAGGTGGTTTGGACATGTAGAGAGAATGGAACGAGACAGAGTGACTTCGAGAGTGTATAAATATATATATATATATATATATATATATATATATATATATATATATATATATATATATATATATATATATATATAGTATATATATATATATATATATATATATATTAACGCATATATATAGCTATATATGATTCAAGCAATTACTTATTGTGTGTGTGAATCTAAAGGCATTCCCTGCACAGTACACATCTACACTCCTTTCTGCCCCAGGTCAAAGATAGCAGCAGCCGGTCGAGTCCATAACTTTATAAACTGAGATAATTTGGAATTTTAAGCATTATTTACATATACAATGAGCCAACCTGAGTTAAGAAAGACTAGGCTTATTTCCCTAGTACTTTGGTTATAGACTTGTTATTGATGGAATGTCGGTGTGTGGTAGAGTGCGACGCACGAAGAATGGTAAACACAATATCGGTGCATGCCACTCTCTCTCACTCCCACTCTCTCTCACTCCCACTCTCTCTCACTCCCACTCTCTTCCTCCCACTCTATTCCTCCCACACTCACTCCACTCACACTCCCTCCCAGCCACACTTCCTCCGTTCTTCATTCCATCCTACACTCCCTCTCACACTCACTCACTCCCACACCCCATTTTTTCTCTCCCATACTCCCTCCCTCTCACTTCCTCTCACACTTACTCTCTTCCTCACTCCTTCTCACACTCACTTCATCTGTCTCACTCTCACACTCACTCCCTCTGTCTCACTCCCACACTCCCTTTCACATTCGCTTTCTCTTTCCCACACTCCCACTCTGACTCGTACTCCCACCTACACTCATTCCCACTCCCACTCTGACTCGTACTCCCACCTACACTCATTCCCACTCACACATCCTCTTTCTTACTCTCTTCCACACTCCCTCTCATACTCCCACACACCTTTCCACATTCCCTCCCACTCACCCGCACGCTCCCACTCTTCCCTCACTCCCTCTCTCTTACACTCAGCTTCTTCACACTCCACCCCTTCACACTATTTTCCTTCACAATTCTCTACATTAGCTGGTAATATTATTGTGGTTCTTTTACATTATTATTCACTTGAAGTCCTCATCGTTCCTGGTTACTGTTCATCTGGGAGTTGGGGCTGTTAGTTCCTGTGAGTCTCAGTGATAGTGATTTGTGTTCCATTCTAAATGAGGGTTGGTGATTTGTGTTCCTTGCTGTCTGAACGCTGCTGTGTTCCTCTTTGTTGAAAGGTTAGTGAGTTTTATTCTTGTCTGAAGGTTGGAGATGTGTGTATGTAGTATTGTCTATTGGAAAATTGCAGATTTGTATTCCTGTCTATCGGAATGTTGGTGATTTGTGTTCCTGTCTGTCGGAAGGTTGGTGATTTGTGTTCCTGTCTAAATGTGGGTGATTTGTTTTTGTCTGTATAAAGGGAAGTGATTTTTGTTCCTCTTTGTATGAAGGTTTTTAATTTATGTCGCAGGCTGTCTAAAGGAGGAGGTTTGTGTTAGACCGTCTGCCTATATATCTGTCAGTCAATATATATCTGTCTACATATCTGTCTGTTTTTATATATTTCTCTATGTCTGTCTGTCTTTATATCTGTCTATCTGTTTTGACTGATGGTTGATCCAAAGGTTAAACATTTGTGTTTCTGTCTGTTAGGTTAGTGGCTTGTGCTACTCTAATTAGTATATGTAGGGTTTTTTGAACGCGCGTTTATCTATACATGCACATAAACATGCTTAAATGTTGTTGTTGTGTGTGTGTGTGTGTGTGTGTGTGTGTGTGTGTGTGTTGCGGTGTGGTGTGTGTGTGTCTATAATGTTACTGTGTGTGTTTTGTAATCACTAGAGTACGTGAGAGACACAACCATATGCTATTATTCATCACTCTTATCAATATGTACTACTCGACTCTGATAGTTGCTCACCCCACTCACACACACTCACTATGACTCGACCCTTGCAATTCCAAATTTTATATAAGGGAAGATACACACAACACATATCTCACATCTAACACACATCTATATTATATTTATATATATTTTATATTATAATATATATATATATATTATATATATATATATATATATATATATATATATATATATATCCGCACACAGTGTGATGGCTGTATCCTTGGTACCAACATTTTAGTGGTCTCCCTCAACACCAGCAATGCGCACGGCGGAGATTGTGTTAAGATAACGACGGCCAAGGTGCACCAACCTACCTCTTTAGAACTAAGTGGATGGCTTGTGTTTTACTTGGCTGTGTCGCCTGACACTCGACCACTGAAGTGAAAAAAACAATATACATTAGAATAAGTACTGAAAAATGCTAGGTGGATAAATATAACACAAGCGAGATCGCACAGACATATACTCGCATACACACACACACACACACACACACACACACATACACACATACATGCGATCTTGGAGTGTGTATAATACCGAACACATCTGAGGCTCACATCAACCAAATAACTGCTGTAGCATATAGGCGACTAGCGAAGCTAAGAATAGCAATCTGACATCTAAGTAAGCAGTCGTTCCGAATCCTGTACAACGTATACGTCAGCCTCGTATTGGACTATGCAGATCCAGTTTGGAACCCACAACTGGCCAAACACGTCAAGAAACTAGAGAAAGTGCTAAGGTTTGCAACGAGACTAGTTCCAGAGCTAAGGGACATGTCCTACGAGGAGAGGTTAAGGGAACTCGACCTGACGTCACTAAAGGACAGGACGTTCAGGGGGACATGATAACGACATATTAAATACTGAGAGGAAGTGACATTGTGCACAAAGACAGGATATTCCAGAGATGGGACTCCAACAAGGGGTCACAGTTGGAAGCTGAAGACTCAGATGAGTCACAGAGATGTTAGGAAGTATTTGTTCAGTTATATATTTGTCAGGAAGTGGAATAGTCTGGAAGAAACTCACGGAGCAGGGAGAAAGTGGACCTAGTGGTGACCAGTGAAGAGGCGGGGCCAGGAGCTATGATTCGACCTCCTACAACCGCTATTAGGTGAACACAATTTGATAAGTACATACACAAAACACACACAAACACACAAATACACACAAACACACACACACTTGTAAGTCGTGTTACACAGACATGTGCACCTCTCCAGTGTGTGCACTTGTAAGTCGTGTTACACAGACATGTGCACCTCTAGTGTGTGCACTTGTAAGTCGTGTTACACAGACATGTGCACCTCTCCAGTGTGTGCACTTGTAAGTCGTGTTACACAGACATGTGCACCTCTCCAGTGTGTGCACTTGTAAGTCGTGTTACACAGACATGTGCACCTCTCCAGTGTGTGCACTTGTAAGTCGTGTTACACAGACATGTGCACCTCTCCAGTGTGTGCACTTGTAAGTCGTGTTACACAGACATGGGGCACCTCTCCAGTGTGTGCACTTGTAAGTCGTGTTACACAGACAGTGCACCTCTCCAGTGTTGCACTTGTAAGTCGTGTTACACAGACATGTGCACCTCTCCAGTGTGTGCACTTGTAGTCGTGTTAAAAGACATGTGATTTTTGTTCACTTTTGTGTTAACGACAGTTTTATCTTGTCTTCAGGATGCTGCTTACCATAACTCCCAAGTATTCTGTATGTCCAAAATCTATATTATTTAGCTTATAAAACATGTATGTATATGCACAAGAAGAAATATTTGGCGATGAGTGTACGCCGACAGGTGTATATATCTCAATGAATATACACCGAGAGATTATTTTTATATATTTTTAATGAATTTTTTTTGGACTAGCACAGTGACTGATGGTGTTTAGGTGATATGCAGCTTTAATAACCAACGTGTGGCCAAATCAATCTAAAGCCAACAAGTTAACAAGTCGTTAGTATTGAAACAGAAACACAAGTTGCAATGACAGCTTTTGTTAAACGGAGAAAAACCTGTTCTTAATTTGCGTTTGTGTCTTGTTTGCAGTCCGCCATTTCACGTAGGTCTGCAGAATGATCAGTTGACCATCCCTGCTAAACAGGCCGTCGAGCATGAGTAATTGATTAATGGAGGATTTAAGGTCTTTCGGCTACAGGGGAGTCAATATGGCTACATGTCACCGGTTCACTACCAGTAATGAATACATTAGTCCCTAAAATAGGGAATAAAGTAATGTGGAAAAAGGCACTCATGTACAGTGGTTTTTTTTATTTTCACATTTTGAAGGGATCACCATAACATTGTCGGACACGAGGCAATGTTATTGATGATATATGTTTTTGAGAACTCCTCCTCTTTACCCCTTGATCCCTCAGATCAGGTGCCATGATGCCAGTGAAGGGCTCCTGATATTAGGAATCTAGCCTGTCTTTCAATGTGGTCTCACTGCTATAGTAAACCGACAAGTTAAAAAAGTAAACACTTGTACAACATCTGGGACTTTTATTTAGTGAGGAAATGTTTCGCCAGCCAGTGGCTTCTTCAGTCCAATACAAAGAAGGACTGATTACCTCAAACGCCTCCTCCTCTTCCACCGTTATTCTTTGTATTAGACGGCGAAACGTTTTCTCAGAAAAAGAAAATTGCCAAATGTTGCACAAGGGTATGGGGTTGTAAGGGTAGCAGACAGTTCTTGCAGCAGCTTGTTGCTTAAAAGCGTTCTCTAATTTTCCACTGCCGTCCCTTTTCTACCATTGTTTTTTGACAGCGCCTTCCACCTGAGTGTGTGTGTGTCTCCCTTATTACTAACACACACACACACACACACACACACACACACACACACACACACACACACACACACACACACACACACACACACACACACACACACACACACACACACACACACACACACACACACACACACACACACACACACACACACACACACACACACACACACACACGCGCACACACACAGCACAAGGGGTCCCAATTGAAAGTTGAAGTCTCAGATGAGTCAGAGGGATGTTAGAAAGTAATTCTTCAGACAGAGCTTTTAAGAAGTGGAATAGTCTGGAAAGTGATGTAGTAGAGGCAGGATCCATACATAGCTTTAAGAAGAGGTTTGATAAAGCTCCTGGTACAGGGAGAGAGAGAGAGGCCCTAGTAACGACTAGTGAAGAGGCGGTGCCAGGAGCTAAGAATCGACTCCTGCAACCATAATTAGGTGAATACAATTTGATGAGGTGAGGTTTTTGCCTCATATACCTCTTCTAAACGTTATACTTAGCAGTAGCGGCCTCTCAGCAGTGAAAACCAAAGTAAAGCTGAACTGAAAGCTTGATTACATACTGGCGGTAAGGGACGTACTGGTGATGGAGTTTAAAGATATTTGTAATGAAGACGTTGAACTGGTCTTCAACGTCACATTAAAGAAAAGCATTCCATTGGGAGGCGGTAATTTTCGACCAAAGGGAAAGTCAGTTTGATCTCTCTTAGAGCTAGGTTGTGCGTGATGCTTCGTCACCTCGTCCTGTTGGTATCTTCAGTATTGTAAAGACAACCTTGTTATCAGATGAGTCAACATAACCAAGAGGTTTGCAAGTGACTCTGCCTTCAGATAGATCACTCACTGCTGGGTCAAGGGAGGAGCCAGAGATGTGAGTAATGAAATCCACAACGTTTTTCATGTCAAACCAAATCCCTATGTATAAGATGCTGGGTGAGGTCACCAACAACTATATTATGTTGACATTTATGTTGAAGTAGAAGGGTGTCCACATTTTCTCTCTCTCTCTCTCTCTCTCTCTCTCTCTCTCTCTCTCTATCTATCTATCTATCTATCTATCTCTCTCATATCCTTCCTCCCTTCCTCAAACCCACATTTGTGTACTTTGTTACCCCTAGTCTGTCATTCACCCTTGTTTCATTTTCAGAACACAATTTCCGTTTGATTTTTCTCTTATCCTCATCTTTAGCCCTTCCCATTACTATATCCTATCTACACTCTCAGTTATCCTCCCCCCTTCATTCACACTTCTTTCACATCTCTCTCTCTCAATCATCATCCTCCCCATCCCCTACTCGCCCCCCCCCCCCCCCAATCAACCCCATCCTTCACCCTTCTCCTCTTTCCCAAATCAATCTCCCATCCTTCACCCTTCTCCTCTCTCCCAAATCAATCTCCCATCCTTCCCTCTTCTCTTCTCTCCCAAATCAATCTCCCATCCTTCACCCTTCTCCTCTCTCCCAAATCAATCTCCCATCCTTCACTCTTCTCCTCTCTCTCAAATCAATCTCACATCCTTCACTCTTCTCCTCTCTCCCAAGTCAATCTCCCATCCTTCACCCTTCTCTTCTCTCCCAAATCAATCTCCCATCCTTCACTCTTCTCCTCTCTCCCAAATCAATCTCCCATCCTTCACCCTTCTCCTCTCCCGCATCCTTCGTGGTCATGGAGCCTCAGAGACTAATTTCAACCTCATCCTGTTTGGTGTACCAGCCCTCACGCTCAGTACTGCTGAGCGCCTCATGTTTAGGGATGGTGGTCCAATGGATGCGCATTTCAGTTCACACGGGGCTGGGCATGGGAACGCAGGATTGAGTCCTGGCCAAGCCGCAGTTCTGTTAATATATATATATATGTCGTGCCGATTAGGTAAAACTTGCGATTTTGGCTTAAATAGCAACGCTCACCTTGCCATATACGACAAGTGAAAATTTGTGTATGCAATAATTTCGCCAAAATCATCCTGAACATAACGAAAAAAATATATTTCATTGTATTTGTTTATTATTAAATTAATGTTAACGTATCTAAAATATATTTAGTTGGGTTAGGCTAAATTAAATTGCGCTTGTTGTAATAAGGTTAGGTAGGTTTTCAAAGTTTCTCTTGGTACAAAATTATAAATTCTTACATTAACATAAATGAAAAAAATATATCTTTAAACGTATAAGAGAAAATTTTAGAAAGGACTTAATTTTAGATGAGTTCTTGCTAATTGACCAGTTTTACCTAATCGGCACGACATATATATATATATATATATATATTTATATATATATATATATATATATATATATATATATATATATATATATATATATATATATATATTATATATATTGTGGGTCCCATAGCCTCGGAGAAGTGGATAAAAAGGCTTCAAGGAAGAATATTTAGATTTCTTTCTGAAGTCATTTAAATATTCCACTTCCCCTACCACCCCATCTTTTGAATATATATAAAATTTATTTCAAGACAAAATACATTGATAAAATACATTTACAAGAATACAATAGGTAGTAAAACAAAAGAGATAACAACTCAGAGCTACATGTCAAATACTTCGTCCAGCTCCCCGGCAGTGGGCCGCGTGCCCAGAATGCTGCAGGTATTTTCCCTCTGGATCGCAACACTGAGTCTCTGAAAGAGGAAGCTGGTTACCCTGTGGTCCTTGGTTTCTATGATGAGTTTTTCACCCAGCTCTTTGAGAAACTTTAGAGCACACTTGCCCCATGCTCCATGGGTCTCCGACCCTATTGAGATGAAGTTATAGCAAGAGGGAAGGCCTTCATATTTGCGAGTCGTCTGGGTCTCCCTGTGGCTGGCAGCTCGACCCCCTTCGGCTACGGAGTATGGCAAGTAGGTGTCTGCCATTGTGGCAGCGCAGGTGTAGTCCCAATCAATCTGTTTACCATCCTTCCAGGGTAGCATAGTGGCTCCATCAGGACGCTTTTGACTTCCATCAGACCTCTGCACTTGGGGTTCCCGTTGAGCTGGGCAACGGGCTGTGGCGAGGCTTCTCTTTATGATGTCATTGACCTCCTCATGTCTAGCATACTTCCCTTCTGATGTGTGACACACTAGACCATGAAGTCCGAATTGATCAGCCGTCGCCCTGTCGCAAATACACCTATGTTCGGTGAGTATGGAGGCGGCTAGGCGAAGAGCAACACCAATCCGAATGGCCTGTGGGTCGAATCGAGTCCCCAGAGAGGAGTTGGGAACAGCTAGAAGGAAATCTCCTGAGTGTGGTGCCTTCACCGCTAGGAGACGAGCTTTGTCCTTTCCTGAAGCATTGGTGAGCATTGTGTTGGCAATTTTTTCCATGATCGGTTTGTCCCAGTGGGACTGTTTGTGTTCTTTGGGAGGAGTTGTTCTACTGGAGGAGTCTGCCAGGATGTCCCACCGCACGGCTGCTTCAATGAACCTGGGGTCTTGAGCTCCCACCACACCTCTCAAACGTTCAGGGACAATCTTCTTGAATAATCCACAGGAGGCCAAACACGATGACAGAAATGCAGGTAAAGTTACCTGCCTTGCTTTGCGTACCCCTATACCTCCCAGTCGCAATGGGAGGGTTGCCTGCTCCCATTGCCGATCCTCTAGTGACAGATTCAGTGCCTTCTTAAAGGTTGATCTCAGGTGTGCGTCATACTCGTCAAGTGTTCGGTTGTCAAAAGAGGGTGCGCACCTCAAGAAGTAAGTGAGTCTTGGCATAGTAAGACACCTTGTGAGGAGATACAGGGCATCATGGGCATCAAGATCACTTATTCTCTCCTCCATTCTTTTCAGGTCATTCACTTTGTCCTTGATTACAGTGTCGATGGCGTGGTGACCCAGCGGTGCTTCCAGGAGGGTAGTGTTGGATGGAGTGGTAGTAGTGACTTCTGGGAGGATTGTTTGCACCGCATTGATTATTTCCTGGTTTGTTGTGATGATTTCACACTTTGAGGATTGAGGAGGTCCTCTAACAGGGACTCCCCAGTACCCGCCAGAGTGCCATCATCCAGGTACCAGATGTTGAGCTCGCTGCGTAGGCTGGAAGTTAGTTCTCTTACTGCCAAACAGAGGAGAAGTGGAGCGAGTGGATCACCCTGCTGAACACCCTCAGATGAGGGAATTTCATGTTCCCCAAACAAAAGAGTCGAGTGTTTGCTGTAGCCAGCTGAAATGAAGGGAAAGAGACTGGGGAACCGATCCCGAACGGCTGGCAAGACCACATCTCTCTTCACCATTTTAAAGGCATTTCTAAAGTCAAGTTTGACTACGGCCTTGTCTTCTGGTAGGTCCCTGATGTAGGCCCTTGCCGCATGAGCTGCGGCTTCACTGCCTTGAGAGACTCCAAAGCCTAGTTGGTGTGGCTGGAATAAACTGGCAGCTTCTAGGCGAATGTTTCTTACTGCTGCTTTGGCAACTAGACGGCGAAGGGTGTTACCAACAGCAATGGGTCTGATTTCCCCATCCTTCTTCAAAGCGCATAATGAGGCTCCAAAAAAGAAAGGCTTAATTTCTTTAATTTCTTCTGGGATTCGCCCAGCCAGGCAGTTGTTGACAAAAGTTTTTAATTCGGTAAGGATAATTGACGCAGATGCGCCGAGTACTGGATTTACCATCTCTTTGAGGTGTTGTGGTCGAATTCCAGTGTAACCTCCTGCAGATCCTGCTGGAAATGACACTATCGCCTTATAGACATCTGATTCTGGCAAAATTAATTGTTCAGTGATGGGGTCTCCTTCAGGGTTGTTGTTGATGGCTATGGTGTCCCTTGTCGGATGCTTGTCTCTTAGTGCTTGAGCTGTGGTCTCATCTTTGGGAGCTACAGTGTCGTCACTTGTAATTATTCTGATTGCTCCCACTGTGTTGCCTTCGATTTTTTTGCTAACCTGTGCGCAAATTTTCTCGTTTTCAGTGGAATTTTTCTTGGGTCTACCTCTGTGATTCCTGCGATGGTGGGGCAGAGGGACACAATTATCTTTTTGGGAGTTGCGTACTGCCTTGATGACTGAAGTGGTTAGCAGTTTGCCTCGTCTTTCAGGAACTGCAAGACAAACATTGCCAAACAGGAGTAGGTTGCGCCATGCTTTAATGGTGCCTCGGGCTTCTAAATTGGTGGAACCTCCATTCACCTGCTTAAGAAGGTCTGTGAATTTCCCTGCTGCATATGGGCTGCATAAGGTTTTCGCAAGAGAGGAGGTTGCCATTGGAATTGACATCTGCCTGTGGAGGCTGTGGGTTGCTTCTGCTGGGGCCTATGGATCCTGCCACACCTATTGTGTGCACGAATAAGGGCCATCTCTGTTGCGTGCTCGAAACTCTACACACACCTGACATGTGCCTCTTCTTTCATTGTTGGGTGACCATTGCCCTGGCTTTGTGGCTGGCTGGCTGCATCATCTGCATACCTCAAACTGTGTGGTAAGCCCGGGGCCGTAGGGAAAATGGCACATGACACACACACACACACATATATATATATATATATATATATATATATATATATATATATATATATATATATATATATATATATATATATATATATATATATATATTGAATTTTAAGTTCAAACTAGAAAGAAGAGTGGAACTAAAATCTTCTAACTTTAAACACTCTGGTTCTTGTAAAAAAAAAAAAAGTTCACACAACCTCTGACAAATTTCTTTTCCTTTTGTTGTTTTAGTGTAACGGCTCAATAGCTGCAGCTGCCTCTTGCTCTGACAACGCCATACTCTGACATTCCTTTCTTATAACTCTAACGGGAAGGATTTCTGACTTCTCGACCCTCTGGTTTTTCTCTTTATAAATCCTCATACTCGCTCCCTTGTCTTTAATAAGTTTGGTGACAAGCCTTCAGTGGCTTGAAACTTTAGTAAAAATATTTGACCCCCTACGTTGTATTCCACAGTGTACTTCAGCAGTGACACAAAGCTTCAACGTATGAAGCTTAAATCACAATACTGTGACTGGAACAATTCACAACTGCTTCACAAATGTGCAATGGAAACTAGACGATATATCTGTGCGTCCAAGACCATCATCAAGCCGTGAATGATAAATTTATAAAGAATGGACCGATATAGCCTTTAGTTTTCCATTATGTGAGCTGGTTTGGAGTTTGTACCAATATTGACTCACCTGTTTCGTTGCTCTTTACCTTCTAAAAATCTTGCTCACAAGGGTCGTAGAGCGCTGCAGGGTAGAGCTTGCTAAAGGTTTAATATACTTGATCAGAGACTAGCGAGGGTGAAAAATATAAGAGAGGTAGAGTAGGACGGGCGGTTATTCATTTTAGAAGTTTGCTATTATTCGCTTTATAGATTTCCAATAGCCAAACCGTCCTAACTCTTACCGTCTTAAAATGTTGGATCTAATTTAATGGCAAATTTCTTACCTACTCTGAACACTGTAATGTTCTATTTTACTAACCGTTTGTTAAGGTTAGTTCTCCCTCTTCATCGGCATTGTTCTGGTAATGGGTGGAAAGCATAGCGGCCACAAATGCAAGCAATACAATAACTATTTAGAGCATAGCAAACTTTTGTTAAAAAAACTTGTCGCTCAAAGCTTTATCTTGTCATCACTTGAGCGAAACGTTGTTATAATAAAGACGAGCTCCTCTCAGACCAGCTCTTTTTAAAATTAAAGGAACCAGTACGTAAATAAGAAATAACAAAAATACTCATGATAAAGAAAAATGTGTGCATATTGAGTGTAAACAGAAGCTTATAAAATTCACATGTCATCTCAGGTGCTCATGAGACAGAAGAAACAGCAGATATCTTGACAGAATACAAAACAAATCATAAGCTTCCTTTTAGCTCTTATATCAGGGTATGAAGTGCCGGCCAGAATGATTATTTTATATGATTGCTTATTAAACTGTTACATCAGGAAGGTTAGTGACTACCAGGATGCTACCTTTATAATCATATTTCAAAGAGGTTAGTGCATACGAGGATGGTTGATTTACACTCATATGTCAGGGACAATGGTGCTTCCCAGAATGGTTGCTTTATGGAAATATATGGTATAAAATACCGACACAATGGAAAAATAAACACATAAGCAGTATAATGTGATCCTTTATTGACAACCACGCAGAGGGCTTTATCGAGTCACAAACAGATCTGTTTGTCCCCTTTGTTAATACCCATTTTCCACTTATACACTTCGATCATGTCTCCCCTCATTCTTCGTCTCACAAGTGAATGTAATTTAAAGGACTTCAATCTTTCTTCATACGGAAGATTTCTAATCCTATGAATTAACTTTGTCATTCTACGCTGAATGTTTTATAACGAATTAATATCCATTCTGTAAAAGGGAGACCAGAACTGAGCTGCGTAATCTAGGTGAGGCCTTATTAATGATGTATAAAGTTGTAGTATAACCGCTGGACTTCTGTTGCTTACACTTCTTGATATAAATCCCAGTAATCTATTTGCCTTATTACGTACGCTTATGCATTGCTCTCTTGGTTTAGGGTTGTTTCCACCATAACACCAGTCCTTTCCGCACGTATGGTTAAGTTCTACATTATTTAACTATAAGCTTGGGTTATGGAATTCCATAGCCAGAACCTTGCATTTATTTACATTGAACTGCATCAGCCATTCTGACACGAATTAAGTTGTCTAAATCCTGAAGCTCCATGACATCTACGTTTGAATCAATTATCTACCTATCTCGTTGTCCCGAATTTGCTCATATCACAGTAATTCCTCGTCAAGGTCATTGATATATATTATAAAAACAACGGCCTAAGACTGATCCCTGGGAATGCCACTGTTACAGATCCCCATTCGGATTTAATCATTATACATCGTTCTATTAGTGAGCTCACTGATCCACAATTTCCCCAATGCCATGAGCTACTTCTTTAACAGTCTCTGATGTGGTACTTATAAAGCCCAAAATCTAAATAAACAATATCGAATTTTATCTGATCATCGAAAGCTTTACTGTAAAGGTAATAATTTAGTTAGACAGAACGGTCCTCGTGAATCCATGCTGAGTATCATTAATCAAATTATGCTATCAAGATGGTTAATTCAGTATACTGACTTATGTAATTTACCAACAATTGTGAGGCTTAGTGGGCGGTAATTGACGGTAGTGACGTCCCTGCTTTAAAATAGGAATTATATTGGCATCTTCCACATATCAGCACTTACACCTGTTTAAAAATAGATAAATGTTGGTTAATGGTTCACGAGTTCCATTTGCATTCCTTAAGAATCCTTGCAAAGTCATTAGACCCTGGATTTATTTGTTTCGTCGGTCACTTGTTTCATAACACTTCCTAGTGACTGTTATATTACATATATCTCTTCAGGGGGCCCTGAATAAGACACAATTAATTACGGGATATTATAAGTGTTCATGGGAAACCGAGAGAAAATAATTATTAAAATAGAGCACATATCATTTCTTGTCAGAGATGCCCTGAGTTATTTTAAGGGACCTATCTTATTCTAACTTTTGTTCTATAAACCTGGAAAGGGTTAGTTTTTGAATCCTAGAACTAATTTCATAGTCCTGTTAGCTTTCTTATCCTTTTAACGTCCTTCTAACAATCATTTAGATGACCTCACCTTTGAAGCCCCTATAAATTTTCTTCTGCTCTAAAAGATAATTGAGCCTATTATTCATCCATTTTGGGTCATTTCTACTGATTTAATTTCTTATAAGGGATAAACGTTCTTTAAATGTATAGCGAAAGTGTCATATTGATAGCCTCTCGTTACCCTAGTCCCAGTTGATAAGTATTTCAAGCCCATTGTATTGCTAGAAAATCTGGACTAATAATCATCCTGGAATTGTGGGTTGTGAATTCTCGATTCAATGCTAAGTCCTTTGATTTGTGGTCCTTGTGACAAAGTTCAAAACATCTGAATACTTCAAATTGTTAGATCAATTCCTTGTTCCAATAACCTAAGTTAAGTTAGTTCTATTACTCCTGCTAACTTTAAAGTTCTTGTTCCACTAAGTTTCAATATACAACCTTCTCCATCTTATTCTTCCAAATAGTTGATATTTCAGACTTTATAATGCCAAAGTGCTAGAGGAAATTCCATATCAATTCTGACTAAAGATTAAAAACCGTCTCCCAATATTACCCTTGCGTTTATCGTTTTGCCTGGTGGATTTTTCTTTTTTGTATACCTGAATAAACTTACTTGCCTGACTAGATGATAGCTTTATACATATTTGGTAAATAATACAGAAACATGTTACATTAGGATCTTACTATGGACATATTTATATTTTAAAAGCATGAAGGTATTTACGAGTTGTGCGACTTTCACTCTTATTACCCACAAAACAAAATTAAACTTATGGCACTAGAGATATACAAGAGACCACAGCAAAATATTAGAAATCATACACCTCACTTGAAGCGAAATAACTAATGCACTATCTTTATAAATAAATATAAATGAAACTGACAGTTACGAAACCTACTTTATAAAACTAACAAACTCAACACGAAATTTATAATTCCAGAACTGTATGATTAAACTGATGTTAAATTATTACATAAAGGAACACAGAAACATAATTCTTATACCCTTATATTGATGAGTGAGATAATATTACACACTTGAACTGTATTACAAGAATTTCTCACCTCACCTCCTCCGCCTGCATGTTTCTCACATGCATAGTAGTGTTATATTGGGTGAAAGGTGAGAAATCAACCACATTTGTCAAACATCAGCTCTCATGCACACACTCATGCTGACTCTCAGCTCTCATGCACACACTCATGCTGACTCTCAGCTCTCATGCACACACTCATGCTGACTCTTCGCTCTCATGCACACACTCATGCTGACTCTCAGCTCTCATGCACACACTCATGCTGACTCTCAGCTCTCATGCACACACTCATGCTGACTCTTAGCTCTCATGCACACTCATGCTCTCTCATCTCTCATGCACACACTCTGCGACCTCAGCCTCATGCACACACTCATGCTGACTCTCAGCTCTCATGCACACACTCATGCTGACTCTCAGCTCTCATGCACACACTCATGCTGACTCTTGTAAACCAGAAGTCACTGCAGCTTTGATCCACCATAGTGACACTCAGCACTGACTCAGCACTGACTCAGCACTAGTAAACCAGTAGTCACTACTGTCGAAGCCTTCTATAGTGACACTAATCACTGGTAAAGTGTCAGTCGTTGCTGCCTAGTCGGCTATAGCGTTTGCAGTCACGTGACTCCGATCAGCTGTTCTGCCATTCTGACGAGCAAACATGCCGTTCTCTTTCTCTGTTATTCTATTTATTTATATATTTATTGGGAAACACTAAACCCATTGGGTCACACAGCGCCATGGAGAATAGGCAGGCAGTCAGACGCCATTAAAGGAAATATTGAACAGTTCAAATGTTATTGAACAAGAGTCACTGACCGAAGTGAAGGCTGTCTCATCTTCAACTGTGTGTTGTGAAGGTTCCGTATTCCATGGTCACCACCACAGTGTCAGCAGAATAGTGCCAGCACCATAGTGCTAGTACCATAGTGCTAGTACCATAGTGAAAGCACCATAGTGTCAGCACCATAGTGCCATCACAGCCCCATAGTACCAGCACCATAGTGCCAGCATCATAGTACCAGCACCATAGTGCCAGCATCATAGTACCAGCACCATAGTGCCACCACAGTAGTACCAACACCATAATACCAGCACCATAGTGCCATCACAGTAATACCATCACCATAGTACCACCACCACAGTGCCAGCATCATAGTACCAGCACCATAGTGCCGCCACAGTAGTACCAGCACCATAGTACCAGCACCATAGTACCAGCACCATAATGCCAGCACCATAGTGTCATCACAGTAGTACCAGCACCATAGTACCAGCACCATAGTACCAGCATCATAGTAGCAACACCATACTGCCAGCATCATAGTAACAGCACCATAGTAGTAGCACCATAGTAGCAGCACCATATTAGCAGCACCATAGTAGCAGCACCATAGTAGCAGCACCATAGTAGCAGCACCATATTACCAGCACCATAGTACCAACACCATAGTATCAGCACCATAGTACCAGCACCATAGTGCCACCATGGTAGTACCAGCACATAGTACCAGCACCATAGTGACAACACCATAATGTCATCACAGAAGTACCAGCACCATAGTACCAGCACCATAGTGCCAGCACCATAGTACCAGCACCATAGTACCAGCACCATATTACCAGCACCATAGTACCAGCACCATAGTACCAGCACTATAGTGCCACCACAGTACCAGCACCATAGTACTAGCACCATAGTGCCACCATAGTAGTACCAGCATCATAGTGCCACCACAGTAGTACGAGTACCATAGGATGAGCGCCATGCTATCAGCACCATTGTGCCAGTATCTCTGAATGATTACATTCATAGTACCAGCACCACTGAATGATCACCATCATAGTACCAGCACCACTGAATGATCACCATAATGTGAGTACCACTGAATGATCACCATAATGTGAGAACCATTGAATGATCACAATAATGTGAGTACCACTGAATGATCACCTTAATACAAGTACTACTGAATGATCACCATCATAGTACCAGCACCACTGAATGATCACCATCATAGTACCAGCACCACTGAATGATCACCATAATGTGAGTACCACTGAATGATCACAATAATGTGAGTACCACTGAATAATCACCATAATGTGAATACCACTGAATGATCACCATAATGTGAATACCACTGAATGATCACCATAATGTGAATACCACTGAATGATCACCATAATGTGAGTACCACAGAATGATCACCATAATGTGAGTACCACAGAATGATCACAATAATGTGAGTACCACAGAATGATTACAATAATGTGAGTACCACAGAATGAATTATCATTTAACAGTGAGTCATGTCAGGTGAACGTCACTCATCAATAAATCAATGACAGCCAACATTTATCTTGCGAACACTTCAATTGTTTTATAAAAAATGACAGATTATTTGCTTTCTTAAGTTAAAATCTTGATTTTGTGTCAAGGTGTTTTGACTGATCACTTGTACATAAACGAAAATTCGTCTTTAAATCAAATACTCCAGGAATGACTATCATAAGAACCATAGATTGTGACGGGGCCAGGAGCTGAGACACGACCCTTGTAACCACTTATACGAAAGTAGATATAGATAAACGAACACACACTGACACACACGCACACAATATACCTCCCCTATACACACACACATACTCAAACACTCACTCAGGGTTTAAATAATCAATATTAAAGAAAAATTGTCTAGAGACAAGAACTTAATAAGGTTAACAAATGCCAATATCTAGTTTAGAGTCATCTAAACAATGGAATATTATTTTTTGTAAGCAATACACATGTCCTTGTTGGAGACTGATAGCACTGTTGGAGACTGATAGCACTGTTGGAGCTTCAATAAAAACAGACATTTATAAAACGTTTTGCTTTGAAGTAGAAAACTGAATAAATCAACAGAGAAAAAAAAATAGAAAATGAAAGAGAAATAAAGAAAGAAATAAGAGAGAAACAAAGAAACACATAAATCAAATGCATGAGTGGTCAGCCGGATGACAGTCCGAGGTCTTGACCACCAGGCCATCACGTCCTCAAAGACTGTCTACAAAAAACACTACTTACTTTTCTATATGGAATTTATAGTGACCACTAACGGTGCCCCATCTACATTTTGACAGAAAACTGTTGTGATGTGGTAGAGGATAATGTAGCAATGGGGGCGACTGACGCAGCAGGTCACAGCAGGTCACAGTGCCAAAAGTGATTATAATTTAAAAAAAAAAAATAATGTAAAAGTATCGGATGCCCAGCAGTAAGGGAGCCACCCCAACTATGCAGATCTGATGGCAGCCAAAAGCGTCCAGATGGTATCACCCTTCAAGCCAGGACAGACGGCAAGCAGGTGGTGTGGGACTACACATGTGCATCTACCTTGGCTGATACCTATCTCCAATACACCAGGGAGGAAGGAGGGGCAGCTGCCACCTTCAGGGAGTAACAAAAGTCGAGAAAATATGGAGAACTTGCCCATCATTATATGTTTGTTCCCATAGGCTCGGAGACCCTTGGCTCATGGGGAAAGAGTGCATCTAAGTTCCTCAAGGAGCTGGGCAAAAGACTCAACAGGGTAACTAGGGATCCCAGGGCGGCTAGTTTTCTGTTCCAGCGACTCAGCGC